>JAOXNN020233553.1:0-11957 GCA_028571205.2 Hydropsyche betteni
TACAGCTAATTACCACACTAACAGAATTATCGACCGTCAATCGAAAATTGGCACAACCGTACCCAGTCTCCTCTACTCCGTATTCTAACTCTGAAGATAATTAAATTTTTACTATTATATGCGCAGAACCGGGTTGGTGCCACAATATTAGATGCATACTTTATCAATCCTCAAAACTAGTTTTTAATAGAATCTTTATAAAACAAGAATTAAAGAAAAAAATAAATGCCAATACGAAGGTCTCAAGTTCAATAATCTCATATTAAGGTAAATAAATACCGAAACTTCCTTTCACATACAAATAAAAAACTTGGTAAATTGTGGTTATCTAAGAGCAATTTGCGTATATTTTCGCCCAAAATAATTAAGAGATCGTTGACATGATAATATAATATATCCTAATAGTTTAGATAAACTTTTTTATGTGCTTCTACGATTAAAAATCGTACTTCTTTAATCAATGGATTTTTTTTGAAAATATATTGCAAAACAAGAATTCCAGTTACATAGTCAACTGAACGAATAATTTTTGATTTAGACAATTTTATGTGTTTTACTTGAAAAATAAATAATATGATTGAATTTAATTATATGGTGTATTTATCAAATTACAAATGTTATCAAAATTTAATCTATATTTAAAATCTCTTAATTTGACTAAATCAAACAACAAACCTGAACTATTATTATAAATTACAAGCACTAATACCATTATTGGTCCATTGAAAAAAATTATAGTTACTGTAAACTATTAAGACTAAACCAGTTTTATTTTGAATCAAAATAGAGTAGAAATCATTTTCATTTTATCGTTTTCTATTAAAAAATATCTGTAGAGTATATGTATCATTTGAAATTCAGTAAAAAAAATAGAGCAAGGAATATTAATTTGTAAAATGAATAATAAACCACTCTGTATTTCTATAAATAATTTTATTTGGTCGAGATTAAAGATTTTAGAAGAACAAAATGAACAATGACGATGGTTGTATTGTGACATGAAAAATCAAACTTCACAATACTATTTTTGCTGTCATCATAATCATTTCAGTACGATTCTATTTTCAAATGAAATAAAAGTAAATATATAATTTTTTTAACTATTGAAAATTTTGATAGCTTTTCTTATTGCATGCATCAACTGCATGATAGTTTAAAGAAGCAAATTGTAAAGATTTTAATAACGAAACCATTTCTTATTATCCCCTATCCCCTATCCCCTATATATATAATAGCAGATTTCTGTGTGTGTGTCTGTCTGTTCGATGACGCTCGCGACTTTTTTTTCTTTTTTTTATGATGATGAACAAATGAACTGGTTTTATTAATTAAATATATTTAATATTCAAATCGAGAACGGGCATTGGGTAACCTCTATCTTCGCCTATATGTCACAAACAAATAATAAATGAACTATTTTGATTTTATTAATTAAATATTAAATATTCAAATCGGGTATACATTTCGGGTTTACACGGGCTTATCGTTTTCCGTTTCTTAACAAAACCACAGCCGATGTTATTAACATCGGGCCTACATACTATTTACTTAATATTCTCATATTCACATCATGTACATATATAGCTTTTTTTCGGTGATTAAAGAACCGATACATTCAACAAAACTTATATTTAAACTATACACAAAAAAAATGAAAGATAAATAATAAGTGAAAACCATTTTTATTTCAGATAAAATACATACATTTTAATTAATAACCAATCATCAATTAGCATAAATTCATGAAAACTTAACGAAACACACCTAAAAATAAACGATTTGTTATTAGGGGCATGAATTAGAAGCTACACATTGATTTGCAATTGTATCCAAGATAAATCCACTTCTGCACACGCAACCCAATGCCTCTGTGCACGTGCAAGTAGGGTTTGGTGTGGTGCACGTTCGTTGACATGGCACGTTAGAACACACAGATAATACTTGGTTCGTACTGCACGGGGCTCCAACTAAAAGTTTATTATTGAGATATTTTCGAGAATGAAAATATGTGCTCGCATGATCAGTCCAAAATTTGAATAGATCGAAAAGCTCGATAATTTTCAAAATGTGAAGATTTTGGAATCTTTTGCCGAATGGTATCCGGTCTCGAATCGAATGTATCAATTATTTGGTGGTATTTGGGGTTTTTTATCGACTATATTCAATAATATTGTGAAAAATTATGTTTTTGCTGTGGAAATTATATTTTGAAAATAATCGAATATTCTACAGGACTGATGCTTTTGGAAATCATTTTTTAGGATTACCAAGCAGAATTGCACACATCGATAATAGAAAAATCTATTGAAAGTTTGAAATGTATTAAGATCTGATTTGATTAATAATTTCATTACCATAAGTTTGATGAATTATTGTAAAAACCTCAGATGTCGTTTTTGTCTCTTGATTTAAAGCAAAATTGTATGCATACCGTTTATCTTCGTAATTTCAAAGATTCAAAATACGGGTGGAAAAAATTAGTCATAAAACAAAAACAAACGCGTCTAGCCTGAATATTTTTTGCTACAAATTACAAATTATAGTACATACTTATAAATTATTGTTTTCTTTAAATTAAAAATTTAAAAATAGTTTATAATAATACTATCATATATCAACTATTGTAAAAATAAAATCCCTGTCAGATTTAAGTTTGATAATTTCCGTATTTGTAATAAGTATTTTAAATTTCTGTAAAAATTTTGAACATACAAAGAGATTTTATAAAATAGTTTTAATTTTAGCAATAAGGTGCGCAATCATAATAAATCCATCTGCTAGCATTGATTGTTACTCAACTTTTCACGAACAAGAATAAATCATTAATAGACTTTTTTGACTAATATCAAAACATTCTTAAAAACAACCCGTTATCATTTTATCAATATTTTAAATAAAATTAATACAAATAATATAATAAGAATTAATATTAAAATATTTTTTCGCATAAACGGTGCGAATAAATCAAAAAAGTATGGAAACGTGCAAATATATTTGGAAAAATTATAATTGAGTACTTCGGTCGGGAAATGCATTTGTATGGACATTTCATCTATGTTCATGTGCAATTCTTTTCGGAACTATTAATGAGTATTTAATTATTTGAAATCATATTGGACACTTACGACATGAAAGTGCAGCGGTGCATACTCCAGCATTATTTCTAAATGTGTTCGCATTACATACACAACCTGAAGCTCTGCAGGGTGCCGTGCAGGGTGCGCTTGGGTTGTTTTCACAAGTTCTTGTACATTCAGTTTCACCACAATCATCAAACGTTTCACCCGGGGGGCACGTTACCGTTGCTGAAAATTTTATGATATGTATAAAAAAAATTCTAATTATTTGTGAGTTAGATAAAAAAAATTACGTCTATTATATTTGTCAAACTATATGTGTGTGTTTCTTCCTTCCAGATGAAAGAGTGAAATATGAAATGAATGGAATTACGATGGATTTTTTTTCCAAAATGTGTAAAAATATGATTTAAAACTACAGTAAACCCCCATATATCGTTAAAATGCATTCAAATTAATTTTTTTTTAATTTTTAAAACGCATTTATAACAAGCAATTAAAATTGAAAAACCTTAAAACCTCTTATAACGTGGAATCTATCTTGACGTTATAGGGGGGTTTACTGTAATATATAATAATTATAATTATATATAAGTATGAAAATATGTATTTCTGTTAGGAATAACCCGAAGAGAAGAAAAAAGGAGGATGTGGATGAGAGGTATAGTCGAAATTACGTACATTATAGACCAAGTTAAGAGTTTGAAATGGTCAATTATGTGTGAAACGTAAGAACGGGAGGTGTGAAACCATAGAATAATAATCGAAAAATTGTAAAATAAGAAAAAGGGAAAACTGAACAGGCGGTAAAGGTCAATAAAAAAATAAGTGGAGTAAATTAAATAAGAATTATTCGAAATAAATAAAAATGAATGAGGATTGCAATTGGGGCATCTAATGTCGGCGTTTTCTGGTACCGTGAATCCCGGATCTGAAACTAGTCTCAATACCGGGATTATGATGCTGGCAGAAATTAATTTAAAAATATTATTTAAAAAAATAATAATATTTAAAAAAAATTGTAAAGAGTTTAAAAATATTGAAACTTATGGTAAGCACGGAGCAAAGCTCGAAAATTGTTATTACAATACAAGCTCCATACCACCCGCTCGTGCGGAATCTGAATATATTTTTTTAGCATGGAGAATAATCGCGACTAAAATAAGATAAAAGAGATGAATTTGGACGATGAAACCTTAAGCATAAAGTGCTTAAAGTGCTTTAAGTAAACTTAAAGAGTTTACTTTGATCTCATTTTAAAAATAACAATGATAATAATTAAATTCAGTACTATTTAACTATTTTTATCGTTTATATATAATAAATACATGAATACTGTATTTCGTTTTATTTTGTTATTTATAGTTACGTTTTACTGTATATTTTTACTACTAATATTTTAAGTATATATATATTTTTTTTAAATAAATACGAAAGTATTAAATTGAAAAAAATATCTCATTTAATTTCCCGATGCTAGCACCGGGATCCCGGGATGGGAAATTTCCAACACCGCAATCCCATTGCTGAAAAACCTCCCGGAATTAAATGCCCTAATTGCAGTTTTTTTAATATATATATTAATAGTTAAAATTTGATTCAGCTGCGTCAGTTATGGGAACCTTTTATAAAAATTATTTAAAAAAAATCGAATTAAATTAACTCACGACACATGCCAGACACGACACACTGTCCTGCTGCATTTCTCACAAATCCAGGCATACATACACATCCAGAAGCCATGCAAACAGATACACAATTTAACGTAGAACGTCTTGTGCAAGTTGGTTGGCAGCCATCTTCTCCGCATTGTGAGAACATTTCGTTCATTCCACACGTAGGTTGCGCTGAAGTAATAATTGAAAAAAATATATATTTGCAAATTCAGTCCAAAATCAATATATTTTACCATTAGCAATTGCTACTCACGGCACGTTGTGCTAGAAACGCACTCTCCCCTAGCATTCCTCACGTTGGGAGTCATACATATACATCCAGATTGTGAACATACACGATTGCACCCTGTAGTTAGTAATCGAGTACAAGACTGTTGACACCCATCGTCTCCACACGGCGAAAACACTTCAGGAGCGGTGCAAGTGATTAGCGCTAAAATAAAAATCGGTGATTTATTCGGAATCAATGCCACTTTTGCTGAAATTTCGAATTAACTTCTTACGGCATGTCGCAGGTAAAACACAATTTCCAGCGTCGTCCCTGACCATAGTGACTCCACAAATACACCCTTCACCCCTACAAACTGGCATACATCCCATTGTGTCTTGCCTTCTACATGTCTTTTCGCATCCATTAATGGCACAATTTGAATATACTTCGCCGGGACGAGTACATGTCGGTTGAACTGAAAAATTATAAAATTCAATCGAATCGAAAATCCATATTTTTGTAATTTTCAAGTGTTTTTTTTCTACGATTCAATAACGCATAATTATTAAATATGTCAACAAAATACTTTACTTTATTTCACATTTTTATTTCACATTTTTATCAATGCGTTTACGAATTGATTTAACTAATATTATATTTACAAAATAGGTATTTTGCTACATCTGATCAATTGAAAAAAATTTGAATATCGAAGATTTTCTTTTTATTTTTCAATGAGGAAATATTTTCACATCATGAAATTAGAATTACCATCGTTATGAAACAGATTTCATTATTTTTTCCATCTTAGTGAAAATTTAACGAAAAACTTTCACAAACATAAATTTTAACTTACAATTAGGCTAGGCGCCCACTGGCGATTGAGTCGCGCGCGATCGGAAATGGAACACATCGTTTTGGGTTGAAATGGGCGCCTGGTCTTAGATAAATAAATAAAACTGACTTACTACACGTGGTCAACATAACACAGTCACCAGCGGCATTTCTTACGAAGTTTGCCAAACAAACACATCCCGGAGTAGTACAAACTCTTGTACACCCTGTTGCTACTGGTCTCGAACACGTCAGTTGACATCCGTCATCGCCACACGCGGAATACATCTCATTAGGTCTCGTGCATGTGATAGTTGCTGAAACACATCATATTAATCTATCAAATTCCTAATCTATCCCTATGTATTTCTAAGTGTGTTCGTCTGTGTATTCGTATGTTAGAATGACGCGCGTTTCACTTCAACACCGTTCGACTGATTACTAGGAAAATTGGCATATATATGTATTGCATATATATAAAAAAAACAGTAAGAAGAGTCGAAGATCTGTCATTTGTTGAATTTAGTTGACTTGGTTACGCAATTCATAAAATCATATCGAGCTGTTATAATGCCGGGTTCAGCTAGTAATTATATAATATTTGATTTGTACATATATGAAATATATTTACGACACGTCGATGGAAGAACACACTGTCCAGCATTATTCTTGACGTATCCTGATTTGCAAATACATCCCGATTCTCGGCACACAGAATTGCATCCCGTCACGTCTAATCGCGTGCAACTCCTTTGACATCCATCGTTTCCGCACGGAGAAAATATTTCGTTTGGTGCAGAACACGTCGCCGCAGCTGTTAAAAAAATTGATTTATCGTTGTTATCAAAACGAAACAATAAATATTTAATTTGCGATTCTTTTATACTTACGACAAGATGATGGTGCAACGCAAAAACCCATAGAATTTCTCACAAAGCCAACATTACATATACATCCTGAAGCAGTACAAACTCGAGTGCAACCAGTTACGTCTAATCTGTTACAAGTTTTTTGACATCCATCGTTTCCACATGTTGAGAATATCTCGTTTTGTCCATTGCATGATATTATTGCTGAAACGTGTTGTTATTAATATTAAATGATCTAGCTAATTTTATAATTTTAGTTCTTTTTACTAACGACACGTCGAAGGCAACACGCAAAGCCCTTGAGAATTCCTGACAAATCCTGACATACAAACGCATCCTGGAGTGGTACACACGGAAGTGCAACCTGTAACGTCCAACCTATTGCACATTTTTTGACAACCGTCGTTACCGCATGATGACACCATTTCGTTTGACCCGGTGCAAGTTATCGGTGCTGTAAAATACGAAATAAATAGAAAGGACACGTCTTAAGTACATAGTTTATGAATATTTTCGTTTTACTTACGGCACGTTGACGCTAATACACAATTTCCTACAGAGTTTCTCACGAATCCTGGCATGCAAATACATCCCGAAGTGGTGCAAACTCTTGTGCAGCCTGTTACGTCCAATCTATCACATTTCTTTTGACAACCATCATCACCACAAGCTGAGAACACTTCGTTACCACCGGGACAAGTAGGGATTGCTGAAAATTAAATTCGATACATTGATCATATAATATATTTATTTTTTTTACTATAAAAAGTACATATAAAAAAATTGTAACATTTTTCTGTTTAAAATTCAATGTCGTTTTTTTCACTTACTGCAAGAAGTGGGCAGGTCACAAACTCCTTGAACGTTTCTCACAAATCCAGACTTACAAATGCATCCCGATGCTCTGCATACTGAAGAGCATCCAGTTACATCCAATCTTGTACACGATCGTTGACAACCGTCATCTCCACAAGTGGAAAATATCTCGTTAATACCGGGACACATCATTTGAGCTATAAATTGAAAAATGATTTTAATTGAATATCAACTAGCCAAATTAGTCATCAGTGCATTTTCCTTAATATAATATGATAGATTTTAAAAGTTCGTAAATTTTTATTTTATTTCAAATAATAACATTCATAGTAGTGTAGCAAAAAAATCCATCTGTAGCTGGAGGGAAAAAAACTACTATATTTATATATTTTTTTTAATTCTAATGAATTAAAAGTATTTTTTTAACAAAAATATGGTTAAAAATCTAAATTCAGAACTTCAGAGCACGGAGTTAAACAGAAACAAAGCAATGAAAATTAAGTTTGCTTCAAAACCTTGCTTTTTTCTTAGAATACTTTAAAATTTATTAATTTATCAACTTACGACAAGATGAAGGAATCACACACGTTCCAGCTGTATTCCTTACAAGTCCTGAAGCACAAATACATCCAGACGCGGTACACTGTCTAGTACACCCCGTTGTATCTAATCTTGTACAAGTCCTTTGACATCCATCTTCGCTACACAGTGAGAACATTTCGCTGGCCGGACAAGATACAGCTGCTATAAAAAAATATAAAAAAAATATTTAAATATATTAAAAAAAAAAATGATTGACATAAAATAAATTTATACTAACGGCAAGATGACGGCAGCACGCAGACTCCTAAAGAATTTCTGACGAAACCAATCTTGCATACACATCCAGAAGCAACGCATACACTTCTGCATCCCGTAACATCAAGTCTTGAACAGCTTTTTTGGCATCCATCGTTCCCACAAGTCGAAAAAATTTCATTTGGATTATTACACGCCGGAATGGCTTCAATCAAAAAAAAAATCAGCATCGAAAAATATTTGACACAAAAATATATGGTATAGTAAACGTACGACAATTTTGCGGTGTGACACAAGTTCCAGCTGAATTCCTAACGAATCCTGGTGCACAAATGCATCCAGAAGCGACGCATACTCTTGTGCATCCCGTAGTATCCAACCTAGTGCAAGTCGTTTGGCACCCATCGTCGGCGCAAGTCGAGAACATTTCATTAGCTGGACAAGTGGGTATAGCTGAAAAAATAAACAAAAAAATTAAATGAATAAGTTTGAAAAGTGTTAGGTGTTTTTAAATTCTAAAAAAATATCTAACGACAGCTTGAAGGTGGTACACATTGTCCTATAATATTTCTAACAAGCCCTGGTGCACAAATACAGCCTGATAATGAACAAACAGAACTACAACCAGTAGCATCCAATCTACTACAACTACGCTGACACCCATCATTTCCACATGCGGAAAATATTTCAGTTCCAGTACACGTTATCTGAGCTAAAAACAAAAAAACATGCGTAAATTGCACAAAATTATTTTATTTTTTCAGATGTATAAACTTACGACATGTCGTTGGATTCACACATATTCCGTTCCCGTTTCTCACATAGCCTGGAGCACAAATGCATGCAGATGCAGTGCATACAGACCTACATCCAGTAGTATCTAGTCTCGTACAAGACCTTTGACAACCATCATTGCCACAAGTTGAGAATACTTCATTGGCGCCAGTGCACTGAACGGGAGCTAAATGAAATTCATATTTTTCAAATGCCTTTTTATCAGATCACACTAATATATATTTGCAATAACACTTACGACATGTTTCTGGTAAAACGCAATTTCCTGCAATATTTCTAACATATCCTGTTAGACAAACACACGCTGAAAAGGTGCAAACACGATTGCATCCAGTAGTATCAAGTCTGCTGCATGTTCTCTGACATCCGTCGTTTCCACATGCTGAGAATACTTCATTATTTCCCGTGCATGTTACAGAAGCTGAAAAAAATATAAGTTACACAAAAATTCGAAAAAACCAAAAATCATGAACTTACGACAAGAGGCAGGCAAAACGCAGTCTCCGGCAAGATTTCTGACAAATCCTATTGCACAAATACACGCAGGAGCACTGCAAATCGGCGTGCAACCTGTTACGTCCAATCTTGTACAAGATCTTTGACATCCATCATTGCCACATACCGAAGATATTTCATTCGGTTTAGTGCATGTAGGGATCGCTAAAAAATTAGAAATACTGAGATCATTCTGACCGAATAATTTCGACTGATCCGTTTTTGAAAACAGGAAATTTTAAATTATTGGCATTGCTTAATATATTATAATATAAATAATATCATAATAATAATCAAAAAATATATACTAACGACAGGATGATGGTAATATGCAGTTTAACGAAGCATCTCTTACGAATCCTGTTGCACAAACACATGCTGGAGCAGTACACACTCGCTGGCATGTAGATACGTCTGTTCTGGTGCAACTTCTTTGACAACCATCATCACCACATGTCGATAATACTTCATTTGGTCTGGTGCAAGTGATAGTTGCTTAAAAATAAATTTTATGTTTTTCAGGAAAATCAATAATTTGACAATATTATTTTATTTTATAAAAAAACTTACGACAACTCGATGGTTGTACACAAGTTCCTACCCCATTTCTCACAAACCCTGGTGCACATACACACCCAGGAAGCGAACAAACCGGGTTGCATCCGAGGAGTTCCAACCTAGTACATGATCGTTGGCAACCATCGTTTCCACACAAAGAAAAAATCTCGTTAGCTCCGACACACCCCGTCAAAGCTACAAACCGCAAGAAGGCTATCGAATTTGAACATTGACAAAAATACGAAACGATTATTAACAACACTTACGACACAAAATTGGCAAAACGCATATTCCGTTGTTGTTTCTCACAAAACCTGGAACGCATATGCACGCAGGAGTACCACAAACTGGTATACAGTCGTTGATAATCAAACGGTTGCATGATCGTTGACAACCATCGTTTCCACACGTCGAAAATATTTCATTAGCTCCAGTGCACGTAGAGCTCGTAGTCGCTAAAAAAAATCACAGTTTTATAAATTTTAAAATTATTGCCGGTTCCCGTTCGAATTACTCACGGCAAGAAGTCAGAGCAATGCAGTCTCCAGCTGCATTCCTCACGAATCCTGCTGAACAAATGCATCCTGGAACTGAACAAATTCGAACGCATGAGGTGACGTCCAAGCGGGTACATGTCATTTGGCATCCGTCATTTCCGCATTGCGAATATATTTCGTTAGGTCTGGTGCATACCGTTGAAGCCGCTAAAACGATTAATTTACGAGGTGCTAAATTTCTTCCTTGAATATTGTTTCGTCCAAAATCTTTAACACTCACGGCAGTTCGTTGGAAGAATGCAAACTCCGGAGTCACTTCTGACATATCCTGGTGTACAAATACATCTAGGTATGCTACATGAAGGATTGCAGAAACCAATGTTTAAGTTATTACATGTTGGTTGGCATCCGTTGTCACCGCAGGACGAAAACACTTCATTGGCACCAGCGCATGTTTGAGTAATAACAGTAGGTCCAACATCTATCATATATAAATAAATACATTAAAAATTATATTGACTATTTTTTAACCCTCGGTTACTCGCGAAGCGTCTAATGTACACCAGTCTGTACTAGGTGGGCCAAAGTTACTAAAGACCGCCTTACCGGTAAATTAAATTTTGTATTAAAACCTGAGAAAACCAGTAAAATAATAAAAAAATGTGTACCTACACAACTCGAAATTTTTCCAAAAATATTCGAAACGCGAAATTTTTTTATTTACCTTTAAAAATTAAAAATTTACAGATAAATTACTGAACTATTATTAGGGTCATGGATAGCTTAATCGGTTTATTTATTTAATTATAATTTCAATGATAAATTTGTGAAAAAAATGTTGTTATTGAATAATTTTAAGTGTTGAAATATGGATTCATGAAAATATTTCGAAAATAAAGCATTGCAAAAGTCTTAGACACTGTTTTTATTTTTTTCAATTTTCAACAAAATTTGGTGTTCGCGCTCCGCTTATCTTTGTAATCATTCGTTAAAAATACGCATTAACAAAATCGATTATAAAATGAAAACGAATGCACCCTACACACAGATTTCTCGCAAACTAAATTATGAAGATTGTTTCAATAGAAAACTGAAAAAAAAATCTATAATATCTATTATTTTAGATATAAAACTCCTGCCCGTTTATAGTATAATAAAGTTTTCATATTACTGTAAATTCCACAATTATCATTCAAGACTATTGAAAATCGTTTTGATAAATTATTAATATATATAATAGCTGATTTCTGTGTATCTGTGTGTCCGTATGTTCGATGACGCTCGCGACTTTAAAACGACGCGTCGATACGATTATTTTTTTGCGTCTATAA
>JAOXNN020233595.1:0-11934 GCA_028571205.2 Hydropsyche betteni
TTATCGTTTTCCGTTTCTTAACAAATCCATACCCGATGTTATTAACATCGGGCCTATATACTAGTATATATATATTTACTGCTGATATTTTATAGCATAGCGTTAGTATTATATTATATTACATATTTAAGCTGTTTATTTTTGGTAAAATGATGTCGTTTCTAAATAGTCAACTATAAAAACATCATATCCTTAATGTATTAGACCAAAAAGGGAAAAAAAAAACATTTGAGCCAATTGATGAAGTTTTATCATAATTGAAAAAGGAAGATTTATTTTTTTTCGATAAAATTTTTTAACTCAACACAAAGATAATTCAGAACATCCAGTTCTTTGAACAAAATATAACCTTTTAAGTTTTTAACTTATTTCACTGCCGCCAATTAACCGCGAACACGTCTCAACAATTATCCCATAAACTCTCAACATTTCGAAGCGCTAGAATTCGATTCTGTTCCAAGTAATTAGATACAAATTACAAGATGGCGTCGACCTGCCGAGACATGCACCTCGTGTATTCGTTAATATTATATCAAAGTGAATAGATAATATATGAGAATATATGTCACTCTTGCGACAAACTCGGATTCCGTTTTAGGTAATTAGCTTTGAAACCTTCGAAATCGAAAAGTGCTCGATTCGATTCGAACTTGCGTCTATTGCAGGATTTCATTTGTGGTGAATGTCGGATTTTTCGCTTTGTCGGTTTTACGACTTAGGTTTTGTCGATTTAGTTTAATCTGTCGTGTGATTAGTGTGTCGGATTGTAAAGTTTGATCGACGTCTGTTGGAGATATTTTTGAAATTAATTTTTGACGGGTTTCACTGCTTTTAATCCCCTTACTTACTTTGAATTCATAATCTTATAATTCGCTTTTAGCGAAGTAATGGGAAACCATCTTGGTGAAAACTTCAAATTTTGATTCTTGGAAGTTGTACTAATACAATTTATTAAAAAAGTTACATTTAATCCAATTTATGTTTCGGTATGGATAAACATCAAATTTAAATCAATAAAAATTTACATGAAAAAAAATCAGATCAAAGCGTTAACCATTTACATTTAAATTATCGTTGACTTTGAGAAACATTCAAATTACTTCCGAAAGAATTATTAAAGAAAATTATCGTATAAAAAAGACTCAGTGGATTTTGATGCATAAAAAACACGCTTAAACGAGCTAAAATGATTAAAATAATGATTTTTCTGCAGATTTATTTACAACAAAATTTACGTTATAAGTATTTCGCCTATACAAAAAATAACATTTGGTGGAAAGGCCTTTTAACGTTTCCGCTTCACGGTACATGAATAAAATTGATACACGTGAAACTTTTCGAGGACCCTTAGAACCTGGTTCATTATAATATTTTTATTTCATTCAGAATTATATTTCATATACTCGCATAATGGCCTCCTCAATTCATGAATTTCGATCAGTTCCACCATACGAACAAATCCAGGAAACAGCCCGAGCATAAAATACATTTATGCGTATATGTATATAAAAGAAATTTAATTTGTGCCGAATAAATTAGAGGACACATTTACAAAGGGAGGATTGAAGACCCTAAAAGCTTTCTTAGGTCAGTATTAATGTTGGTGAAAGGTACTACACAATTCGCGAATATTATATTTTTGCATGAAGAAAAAATATACTTTCGACGCGTCGGAAACAATTGCTGTATTATTTCGTTGTGTCAAAAATACGTTTTTGTAATGACCGTCATATAATATTATATATAAGAGTACTTTCAGCGGCACAATTGAAATCGCAAAATCTCAACATTGATGTGGGTTAAATCCACCCCACCATTTGATTGGACAATTATTATTTCATGGTATGCGAAACAAAAATATTGAAGAAGAGACATTTATTTTTTGTATAGCCACCATCGATGAAAAATTTATTTCGTTCGTCCATGCTTTTGAGCGACTTTTTTTACAACACGAAATAAAATAATACGTTTCTATTTTTGGTACAAAAATATATTTATTTTACAGGTAAAAATTATTCGAGAACCTTAAGTACTTTAGTTTTTAATGCACATAAATAATAAAATATTCAAGCCCGAAAATTTTTTTTCTCCAATTCGCTCGATTTGTTTAAAAAAATACAACTTTTAATCAACAATTAAAAATAAATAATGAGATTATTTTATAAAATTTCCGAGAAAAAAACCATATAAGAATCACTCTCGATAATTTATTGAAAATCATTATGATTTTATTTAGAGAATTTGAACGTTTCGAACATATACGGGTCTTACAGCCTGCCTTTAAAGTCTTAAAGAGGTGATAAGTCACGTTGTTTGGAACATTTTAAACCAAACATACCTTAGTCAAAAGAATCTTAGTTTTCGAGTTATTGTAATTTTTTCGGCTTTTAAGGAAAAATTCAAAATTTCGCGCTTGTGCACTAATAATACCAAAATAAAAGGTAACATGGTAAACAAACATTATTTTTATGTTTTTTTATAGTGAATTTAACTTATAAATATGAATAAAAACTTTTATATCGACATAAAACTATTTAAAATTCATGATTAGTAATAATAAACGTGCCAAAGCATTGAAACTAGTTTTTTGGTATTTCTTGTTAAAAAATAAAAAATAAGACCTTTGTAACAACCTGTATAGAACATTCTATAATTGAAGTATTTTCCATGTTTTGTATGAAATATTAATATTATATAATACTAGCAGCATTCAATAAGGATACTCGGTCGATTGGAAAATTAATTACCCGAATGTCGGACATGTGAAAAATAGAACACTCAACATTAAACCATTTAATAATTAATATGTAACATTAACTAGAAATCTGATAGCGAAACAGAAAAATTTCCGTATGTTTTTTCACTTGTAGATTTTAATAACCTTCCATTTGTTCAACCTAGCGTTATTTGTATCACGGACAGGTCGAAATCGTCAAAGAAAATTTCATTTCGCCGATGAAACAAAAAATTACATAAGTCGCCAATCAAATCTGGGGCGCCATTCCGAGGAAAGATACGAATAATGAGAAAATTGTCACACCAGACGAAAGTTAGGAATTTTCCACGGACGAACGTTATATTATCAAAGAGATTTTTTTCCGCAGAAAGACATCTTAATTGGGAACGCTTTTAACGACGAATATTTTAATATTTCATATTAAACAGTTTAAAGGGCGGACATTTTCGAATTTCTTAAGTTTGCGTTGAGTGTTTTCAAAAAATATTATATTATTATATATACACGCGTCATGTTTAAATCCAACAAAGCTCGTATTTCTTACTTCTGTGCTGATTTCAATGAAGTACGGATAATGCTAAGATGAGAAAATTATCGTATTAATGCGAAACTTAAGCATTCAATGTGATGATCAAATATTTACACGTATTATGAGAACCAAGACGAATTTCATTTGTTAAATTTTAACATAGAATGTTCTTCAGTCACTTCATACAGCATCCTTAGAAAGAGCGAGTTCCTGAAGAAGGAAAATAGATATTCGGGATGAGATCGTTATCCCCGTGAGAGATTAAGGATAACCTTTACTATAAAAGGTTCCCATTTTTTTCTCTGACCATTCGTAAGTGTCAGCGAGCGTAAATTCACTTAGGAACAAACCGACGTTCGTTGGGTGAATTATGAATTTTCCGAGATACTTTCTTCCTTTACGGATTTTCCGACTGATTTTTCATCGAAAAACAGAAAAAGTCGAACGTTTCACGGACCATGTATTGAATTTTTGAATATCGATTTGAGGAAAATGATTGTTTGTGGTACGTTTATTTTTAACGTATAAACGAATTATTATATCAGCGAGCATAAAAATTCCGTGAAAAAGTATTTTGATAGCTTTAACGAGATTAACAAATATATAGAGTTATTGGAATAAAAATATTGACACAAATATTACGTAAATATAGATATAAATGAAACATTATTATATACTATAATTATAATACATAAATTCAATATAATATTTAAATATTTTTGATGAAAGCAAGTTAATTATCAGGAAATAAATTAAAAAAATCATCGTATTTCATATTTTGAAAATTGTATTGGACCAAAATAAACAAAAAAGATAGAAAATTTAAGAACAAAGGGACATATTTTTTCCATGATAAAAAATAAGAATATATTTTTTTATTACATAATATTTACATATCAAATAGTAGTCACTAACAATAAAATTTTATTGAAAATTCGATACATTTCTTCCGAAAAGTTTATTTTTTTTTTATCTTTGAATACGAATATATTTGTATCTCACATAAACGCAGAGATTCTCAAATTAACATCGATTATATTCAAATAGAAACATTCACTAATATTCATTCGAATTCCAAACGAGTTCTGAACGTCCATTCGACACAAAGTTCAGCTTTTGTGCAGATTAGATAAAAAAAATCTCAGGCCTTAATGGCTTTCGCACAACCGTTTTATTTTGTGATATTATTTTGGACGGCGCAATTGTTTTCGTCTTCTTGGAAAATTTATGCGATTCGATTTGCCATTCAAAATCAACCGTCTGTGAAATGTCTGACGGCTTTCGCGAAATTCTTCGGATAATATTTATCAGTCTGAATTTTAGATATGCGACCTTTGAGAGGAATGCATATGCAATATTAATATTTTGAACTTTCGACGGCATTTTGTAGACGATCAAAGTGAAATTTAATATATTCAAATGCGCATATGTGTTGCAATTAAAAGAGCACGCTTTCTGTCTTTGATGATGCTTAAAGATTGTTAATTAAAGCGATGATTTGGTTTTCAGAGCTTTCGATAACGTAGGGCGTTTGTTTTGTACGAATTTGATGCTGAAATGAGATTTTCGTTTTGAGAAAGTTTCTCCGGAAAGATGATGGTCGTTATGACAAGAAAACTTGAAACAAAATGCGACGCAAAAGCGCGTGTCAGTTCAATCGTCAAAAGAAGATTGAAAACTGTGAAATAAATTATTTGACGCACTGAAAATGAGTTTTTTCATAGGTTTGTTTTACACACTTATTTTGAATTTATTTTTTATTTAATTAAAATTCCAAAGATTTGTTTAAAAAAATTGTGTATTTTTTATTATATTAATGATATAAAAAAAATGATGACTGTAAATTAATTTGCAAAAATTGTCTTTTTTATCGCGCCAGTTTCCATAAACAACTACAATTTTAATAAGAATAAATTTAGTATTGAGAGATACTTTAACATTTATCACGAAATTTACATACGAAAAGAACATTGAAAAGTGACGATATACGACATACATACATACATGCATACATGCATACATACATACATACATACATACATACATACATACATACATACATACATACATACATACATTTTGTGTATTTTAATAAAATGTATTTAAATAAAAATTTTAAAAATACATAAATTTTGATTTGAATCGTCTAAAGATTTTGGGCTATCCCAGATAGATTTGGGCTAATTCTATAATTAGTCTCAATATTTTTAATCAAGGTGTGTATTTTCCAGTCGTGATCATATTATAATACAATACTTCATCATAATGAACTTATACAATATCATTTCATTCCCTCGTCACTTTAAGATGATTAGAAAAAAATCCCAATATCGAATTACGTGTCAAACTTGTGAACAAAACCAACTATAATAAAACTAACGAGCTCAAAAGTTACGCGTCTATTTATTGACCACACCTTACATTAAAAATCTATTTTTAATTGGGTCAGTTTAAACTGACCCAATTAAAAACGTATCTTTTCGTATTAAGCTTCGTATTAACGTATTTCTTTTAAAACTAATTTCAACAAGGAACAAAAATTAGTTTTTTTACTAATTATCTTCCTATTAGTTTTTGCTACTCGAATCAGAATCTAATTAACAGAATCAAAATAAATATCCCAGTTGAATTCTGTCTTCCAAGAATTACCAATATGCTTTGGAGTATATTATGCCAAGACATTTCTCGGGCGCAAATACACTTTACGATGTCCCTGTGCAGTACACGACGAATATTCCGCGGAATATTGACGAAATGGGTACAAAGGGCACCAAACGCAAATTATACTTGAAGGGACATCAAAGGGCACCTCAACCTGAGGGCCAAGTGTTACATTTCAGCAAAGGAAACTGACCCACTTTTACAATGTCGATTCGAATCAATAACAAGGCGAGTTTGGTGCGGTTTCGAGAATGTTATTCGATTGAATTTTCGCAATATAAAAAATAAAATTAATCTATTACCAAAATCAATTTCATCGAGATCTGAAATTATCAAGTTGCGCCTTCCCTTTTTTAAACGAAAAAAAATCGCAAGAAAAAATATCTTGAGTAATTTACTTCACGATAATTTTCGGCAGGTAATTTATAAAATATAATATAATACTAGCGGTAGTACCCGGCGTTTCTCGGGACTCGGCGATTTAAATCAAATTATTTTTTATATGGTGATCGGTCGAACGATATATGGGGGAGGAACGTTTTTTTGCGGACTGTCCCGTTTTGGGTTCTGGGAAATATGGTCACCCTATTTCAATGATACAAAAACCTTCTCCACAAAAAAATACACACACATGCCAATTTTCATGGTGATCAGTCGAACGATGTTGGAGTGATACGGCATCAATCAAACAAACAAATATACAAATATCCATTTTTATATATATAATATACATAGATGATGCACGTGTTACTCCTAAAATAATTCAAAAAGAATCTACTATGAAATATTTATTTTTTTTGTTGAAAGTATCAATTTGTGTATAAAAAAAATCTTCTACATTTACCGATCACCAGAAAAAAATGAAAGAAATGAATAATAATCTGTTTCAACAAGGGATTACATTGTCTTTGTAATAAAATCTTTTGTCGTTATCTCTAAAATATCACTTACTAAACGAAAAAAATACCAAGAAAATATATTCAAAGTATTAGTTAGTGTTATGAACAGAGGCATAGTTAAGGGGAGGGGCAAGAGAGTACATAGACCCTTGGCTGCCAGACTGAGAGGATCAAATAAACAAGACTTGAAATATATTAAAAATATTTGTATATTTATTTTAAAGGCAAACTTCCTTGTGCATGATAAATATTATTTAAACAATGAATATATGAAAATTTCGTTCAAAGCTAACTAAAGATGACTGATGAAATCTTGATAGATCAAAAAAAAATGGTTTGAGCAATATCTTCTTTTTTTTTAAATTAATGAAGTGAAATATGTAAAATTTCTATTTGTAATAAGCAATGTGATAATTTGCATAGACTTAATTTTCACTTCTTCAATAAGCCGACTTAATAATCTTGGCTAAATATAGAATAAAGTTGTAGATGGTTGGCCAAACACGAGTACAAGAAAATAATATTATAATTGTTGTATTGATGCGTATATTTCTCTTGTATTGAAATTTTGATACGATTTCATTTTTTTCCCAAGCATATTTTCTGAATTGATTTTTTTTATTCAGTTTCAATTAAAGCTAAATGGCACGTTTTAAAAAAATCATTCATGTGATAAAACAACTCGAAAACAAAAATAGCTAATGGAAATGCAAACAAATTCATTCATTCACAAATAGAACGTAATAAGTTTATTACTGACAATTTAATAAATATTATTGTTCTTCATTGAAAACGAAAAATCGTAAATCTTTAAATACGACTAGTCTTGGTTAAAAAATGGCTTTTGATGAAAAATAAACATTACGATCTCATAAAAAAGATAAATAATTCCCGCTTGTCATATAAAATGTGGTGAAAAGTGAACTCACACAATGGTGCGGACATTGTTGCGACTGTAGAAAATATGTGTGTGCTTTTTTAAAATTCAACCCGAAAAATCTTAAATTGTATATGCGCTATTTTGTTTAAAAATATATTTTATTTTATGTTTGCAAACGCGTTGTTCTTAGTCATAATATATCTTTTTTTCATTTTATTTGGCTTTGTGTTAAGCTCACGCCTTTTATTTTATGGTTGGGACGCAA
This sequence comes from Hydropsyche betteni, assembly GCA_028571205.2. Classification (NCBI taxonomy): domain Eukaryota; kingdom Metazoa; phylum Arthropoda; class Insecta; order Trichoptera; family Hydropsychidae; genus Hydropsyche; species Hydropsyche betteni. The sequence goes on from JAOXNN020233595.1 coordinate 7,972, forward strand.
TTTTCGCAGACTCAAAAAGCCACAAATCTTAAAGAGCTTGTTTTCGGAAAAAAAGAAAATTATCCAATGTTTATTTTATTTCATCTCGTAATAACTTTATGTCTAAAAATTTAGATAGAAACTCAATAAATTTCAAAGCACAAAATATATTATTGGTTTCTAGAATTTATAAAGGACAAATATAATATTTTTACCTCTTTCCCCTGTGGATTTATATACAATAGTACAATAATAAAATCCCATAAAATAGTAACATGATCAAATCAATCAATGTTATTTACGTTGTATCAGAAATAACATTATTCCTTTTTCGCACGTTATATTGATTTCCTAAACAATGCACGTATCTTTTAAGATATTTATAGCACTACTGCTATGAGACCAAAGATGTTGAAAACACACGAAGTTAATTTATTCTCAAACGAAATAAAAATAAATCTGTTTTATTACGTCGTAAAATTTCAACCTTCAATTGAAAGAAAAAAAGTATAATGCATATAAAACAAACCGCATCACTTTCACCGGGAAAAGTCTAATGTTTTGCGAAAATTCATTGTGAAAACTTAGAAAAGAGTCAGTTTTACTCGAGCGAGAATGCGAAAAACTTGTCCGACACTGAAAAACGACTTTCACACAAATTGTGTATAGACTTACTTTTTAGTTTGTTTTAAAATGGAACTTTTAGAGTATCCCCAAGAAATTCGAATCCTTTTCCAAAGTGACGGATCAAATGTCGACGATATGTACGGATTATGTGAATATTTTAACGAATTCAATTTGGGTATGTTTGTATGTAGCGGAGCTAAATTATTTATACAAAAAGTCTCATTTCCTTCGCATAATGGTAACATATTGTTGAACCAACATTCAATTTACGCCTTGCCTGGTGTATGAAATGCAAATTAACAGAAGCGATGAATTGAAATCAAATTTCTAATTGAGTACGTGTTTCTTGCTCGAAATAATTATGTAACGAATTTAGTCCGTGAGTGAGATTTAAAATTGACATTGCGCTAGTTCACACGCTGTGTATTTTAAACTTTAACAGTAACAGAATATATATTATATAACATACGATTAAGCAAATTGAGGGAAATTTTTCGATTATGTAATCGGTTATTAATTTTTAATGACGTTAATTTTTTATGAATTTTCGTTTAATTGTATGTGAGAAAATTATCCGGAGGAAATTTATTATTCGAACCAATAATGAGTCATATTTGTCGAATTTTATTTTGAATAATTTATCAGTGAAAGGAAAATTCTCTCGAAAATTTAGTCCCAAAATACCACAATCAAATATTATGATTCGTCAGTTGATTATTGATCTTCCGCTGAGTCATATTGTTCTTTTATGAATGTTGAATCAATCAAGGAATTGGAAAATTTCACATTAGATTTATATCCTTAAAATATTTTCTATATTTTTTATGAGTACGAACAAATAATTGACTAGATATTTAAATAATATCGTTTAATATTATTATTTCAAGACGGAAATTCTCTAATTTTATTTGTACGCTCGGTTATGATCGAAAATTTTTAAAATCAACGCTTACTTAATAATTCATCCAGTATGTAAATAATTTTTTACTACGCAACAAACGAGGCATTAATATTTTATTGCTTTATGTATAATTTTCACAAAACTTTTAAGGAGACAGCACCGATGCTTTCTGGTATATAATATTTCCAAAGTCGAATATAATTTAAACATTTTAAGCATATTTAATTCTCATCAAAAGATTGCGCACGTTCAAGATATGATCGCATACACACACACCCGTCTCGAACGGAATAAAGAAAAATCTGAAGAATTTCCTTTGAGCGGAAAACTCACATAGACATAAACGTCGACAAATCATAATCTCCTTTGATGCATACAACTTGCGAAATATTTTCGAATTTCATTCAAAGCACTTCTCACACACATGTGAAACTCAATTTTAATATTGACATGGAAATTAATTAAACTGAATCCTGCTCAAAATTGTCAGAACTTATTCTGGATCTTTGGATTAGCTTATGTGTCTTTCTTGAAGACCTTCTAAAACTGAAAGCTCCTTTGCGTGTTTAAAGGATAGGGTCGGAACAAAAGCTCCGTTCTTTCCGCCTGTCGGAATCTTGAAACCGAGTTTTTTTTCTCATATATTTTATCAGTTTCGAGGTTTCGTTTTTGATATATGTGTGTGTGTGCTTTTTAATCGGTAATTTTCTTTCAAAAGAAGGGCTTTCGTTTGATTAATTGCGCCGCTTACAAAAACTGAAGTGGCCTTAATGCGAAGAACTTGTGCAAATCAACGTTTGACCTTTTGAAGCTTTGTACGTTAGCAAATGTATCTGATTGATGAATTTTTTTTATATATATATTTTTTTTAAATATTGAATAATCACATTCATATGAAAAAATGAAGTTAAATTTATTAGGCTAACAAAGGATTTTAAATATTTATTCAAATATTCAAATCTTTATTCGTATAGCGGATAAATAAAATTGAACTGGTATATTATAATATAACATATTTTTTCAGCAACATTAAATATAAAGATAAAAAATTACAGAGATTTTTCATTCAATACCTAAAAATAAAAAAAATGTATACGAATCAAAATAAATTTCCCTTGGCGAGAATTATTCACAACATTTAAATTATTTCGAAAGTAATTTTAGCACACATATTATATTTAACCATCACACCGACGAGTAAAAACCATCTCGAACCTCGAAAAATCTACGCCAACGCAACGCAAAAAAGCACAATCCGAGCTTTGGGCACATTTACAAAAAGGCCATAAGTCCTCGCCGATAATACGAAACCGTCCTCGCACCCTACACAGATTTAAAAAATTGGTTTCGCGGTCAATATGTTTCGTTCGGATCCATTTGTCATAGGATACGAGCGCTTTCAGCCATTATCGCTCGGCGGCCATTCTTCTCGGTGCGAGTACACAATTTTGCGCCGTTCCAGTTCAAAAATAGTCTTTACACGGCCATAACTCATAGTTAAATTGCGATCGTTATGCCGGCTGAGCCTTGGGAAATTCACCCTGCGTTTATATTCCTCATTCGACTTTTAAATGATTAAAACTTTCTTTTGGATCGTTAAGGATTGATACTTTTCGAGCTTTGCGGTGCGAAGTTTCAATTCGATATTTTCCGCGAATAGCTATGCATATTTATTATATATTAATGTATAGAAAGTGGCTGAGAGAAAAATTTGGTATTATATGATATTTCAAATTTCACATTGAAAGTTGTTATATTCGTTTTTGTATCGCTCACGCACGTGAGAGTTTGTATAGCGAAAATTCGTATGAAATCTAATATGTGCTCTCAGAGTAAATACAAAATACGATTTGGCTGCGTGTTAGAATACTTCTGAAAGTTTTGCGAAGCTTTTAAGGCTGCTAAGAACATATGTTAATAACATACAATATTTCTTAGAATACTGATACTGAAACGTTGTTAATTAAACTCACGAAACTAATCAAAGGATTGATGGGATTGTGATACAATTTACGATTATATAATATGTGATTCTTTTTAATCACCGTTGACCCACTTAGTATTCAAATCATGAAAGGTTTTCAATATTATTTATCAAAATTAATACTTACTCTGCATCTTTGATGTTGACGATTCGAAAGATCGTCTGGTGTGCGACACAATAGTTTTTTTACAGACCTTCTAAAATTTCTCGTCATGAAACAGTATACCAAAGGGTTGATAGCTGAATTCATATGACCTGAAAAAATATAAATTTTATCAATAATATGAAAAAATAAAAATAAACTTTTTTTCTTAAGCGTTTTTATGTAACTTCAGCACGTGTCATATTTTTCGACAGTGAACCGGAAAAAAATGAAGATAATTATGTTGTTATTTCGTAAAATGATTGATCATAGAAATACAAGGATTATACAGAAATTACATCTTTTATTCGGAAAAGTATTATTTTTCAT
>JAOXNN020233606.1:0-11929 GCA_028571205.2 Hydropsyche betteni
TCATGCGAGGCCGAGCGAAGCGAGGCCGAGCAGAGCGTGTTCGAAAAGGCGAAGCCTTTTCGGATACGCTCGTTATAGATAATCGAATAAAAATGAATAAAATGTTAGTCGTGTTACGAGGGACATAACTCGAGCGTCATCGACACAGATACACAGACAGATGAACACACATATCCGCTATTATATATAGGGGATGTCTTAAATATGCTTTAAAACGCATGGTCGGCACAAATTGTAAGATAGAATGACTATTCTGAGACATCTTAATGTCTTCTGCCCTATCTGAGACGAGTTCTCTATTTCATTGAACACTTGAGACAGGATCAGTGTAGTCTGGAATAGTTGGTATTGACAGGATGTGTCGAGAGTAATATATATGGAGAGGAACAGTCTCTTTGCGATGACTTGATCAGATCAGGATGTCAACTGGTCTAATTGTGATTTAGGCATAGCAAACTGCAATATACTAGGAGAGTTGGAGGACAATTATGAGTCGAAATATGAAAGAAAAATTTTTGGGATGGTCACGATCTTAAATCATGATGAAAATGACTAGATTTATATTTAGGCTATGTTCTCATGGTGAACATTCGTGCTTGTGTTTCCGCACAAATCATATTTGCATACATGTATTAATGGTATATTCTACATTAGCACGACCTGTTTAAATGGAAATACTCCTCATGTGAACCTGATCTTACGATTAATGCTGGAAACGAAAAATATATAATAAGCACAGTTGCGTTCTTTTGCAATTAAACATTTAAATATGTACACGATAAAATGATTGCTTTTTATCGATGCAATGCTTTAAAATTTATCTTTTTTTTTATGAGATAAACTTACTGAGGTTTATCAAAAACAATGTTTTTAAGATTCCGTTTTCGAAAATATTGACTGCTTTTTTCAACATAAGTCCATTTGATTATATATCAAATTGACTGTTGATTCTTTTACGTGAAAAAATAAATTTATCAAATTTATGAAATTTTATTTTATCGAAAATTGACTGTTGACAAGACAATCAATTAACAATCAATTATCAAATGCAATTTTAATGATTTGATAAACATCACTTTAATTATTTTTATATCATTATTATATCACGTGAGATCTAATTAGATTTGATTTATCTTATCATATAAGATTTTATGAAATCACAAATAATTTTTTTCACTATTTTTTGAGTAACCGTCACAAATCCTTAACATCTTTTTTAATATGAGCTCTTATAAATTTATATTATTTTTGAGTTTTTTGGGAATATTCTGGACCTCTGCAAATGCTTACAATGTACTAGTTGTTTGTACATTACCATCGATGAGTCATTTTATTCTTTGCAAAGGTGTTGTCGATATACTCGTTGAAAAAGGACATAAAGTGAGATTTTTATATTTATATAATAAATTTTACTAAAAAAATATATGACATTTAACTATTTTGGAATAGGTAACATTCATAAGTCAATTTGCAACAAAGAAACCTAAATTTAGAGACTTAACTGTGCCTGGAATAATGTATATAAAAGGTTATATTAAATATACATTAAATATTATTAATATGACCATTAGAAACAAAAAGTTATAATATTATTTTTGTAGATCAACATATTGTGGGATTTAATGTGAGCAGTATGTCAGGATTAGAAAAATTAAAACGTTTAGGGGAACTACCATATCAATTTACTGAGCCTTTATTTGAAGATGAAGATATTCAAAGATTTCTTTCAGATGAAACTGAAGAATTTGACGTAGTTATTTATGAATATGGTCTTAATGATATGATTTCAGGGTAAATTTATATAATAAATATTTTGTATGTTAAAGTGAATGTGTATCATCAGTGAAAGTATATTTCTATTACAAGGAATCTATAACTAATCTAACTTATCCGATTGTTAAAATACACTTTATCTAACTTCTACCACTTCAAAGAAAAAAAACCTAACCAAATTCAATATTTTCTCATGAAGAGCAAAAACACATTTTCACTATGACATATTATTATATATAAATTGAATATAAATCACTAGTATAATTTAAAAAATAATATTGAACATTGGTTCATTTTCAGTTTCGGTGCAAAGTACAATTGTCCTGTTATAGTATTATCCTCAATAAGTCCAAATTCATGGCTAGCAACTATGACGAGTAATCCATTTTCTGTAACAACGGTACCAAATCTTTTTACACAGTTTTCTAAGAATATGAATTTGAAACAAAGAGTTATTAATTTTGGAGCAACAGTATTGCAGGAAATAATCGGAAGGTGATAATATCAATTGGATTTTCTTTTACTGATTTTCGTTAATTTTATTCACAAATGATATGAATCTTTTATAATATAGGTTATTTATGGATCCCATTCAATCGTCTCTTTATCAAAAATATTTTCCAAAGGAATCAAAAAGAATTCCATTTAGTGAATTGAAAAATTCTATTGCAGCTCTATTGGTGAATACTCATCCATCAATTGGTGTAGTAAGACCTTTTCTTCCTAACGTTGTAGAAATCGGAGGTTATCATATAAAAAATCCTGAGCCTTTATCTGAGGTTATTTTCAATTCAGTTCATTGTTTTTGAAATTTAGCAAGAAGTGTACATATTTAAATGATTAATTTAATTTATTTAGGATTTGCAAGATATATTGGACAATGCCAAGCATGGTGTAATATATTTCAGTATGGGTAGTAGTTTGAAAAGTAGCCAAATGAATCCTGAATTAAAATTTATTTTACTTAAAGTGTTTGCTAGTTTGAAACAAACTGTGCTATGGAAACATGAAGAGCCATTAGAAAATATCCCAGAAAATTTGCATATTCGACAATGGTTGCCACAAAATGATATATTAGGTAAAACAGTTTCTAATAATACGAATTTTTTAGTGCATCATATATTGAAAAATTATAAAAAGGAAAAAATCTATTCAGGGCATCCTAATTTAAAATTATTTATATCTCACGGTGGTTTGTTGAGCTATACTGAAGCTGTTCACTTTGGTGTACCAATGATCATTATTCCGATATTTGGGGATCAGAGCCATAATGCTGAAGTTATAGAAGAGAAAGGTAATGGATTTATTTTAGAATTTGAAAACATAACAGAAGTTTCATTTAAATGGGCGTTAAATGAAGCAATTGGAAATCCAAGGTAAATATCTAAGTTGTTTGAAATTTCTTTACTTTTTTTTTCTAATTTTTATTTGAATATATATATTCAGGTATAATAAAATTGCAAAAGAAGCTCAACAACTTTACCACGATAGACCCATGAAAGCTCGAGATTTATTAGCATTTCATGTCGAGCATGTAATAAGGACAAATGGTGCAAAACATTTATCTCCACCACCACTAAGTTTATGTTCTCGTTTATTGATAGATGTAGCAGCTGTTATTTTAATACCATTAGTATGTTTGGCTTTTACCATTTTATATGCATTTTCAAAATGTTGTTACAAAAAGAAAAATCACAGAAAAGACGATAAAAAGAAAACTTTGTAATTTTATATATTATATATATAAATATAAATATTTAATTGAATCATTTTTAATTTGCACAATAAAATAATTATTTTAAATTTTTTTGATTATATTGTATTAATATAGTATTATAATTATAATATTATAATATAATATAAGATCATCTTTAGTCGCCTCAGGCCATAAAACTATTAAGAAAATATCCAAAAGGAATTGATTAAAATTATATGCACTATGATTCATGAAAATTAACTTATCCTATGTACTGCATGTTTCCATTGCCATAAATTTAATATATTTGTTCTGATTGCAATTATAATCACGAATGTAACTATCAAAATTGTATGTAAATATATGAATTTAAAGTGTAAAATTTTGAGAAAAAAAGCAAATTTATTTTCCAATATGTTTTGATATAATCACATGAAGTATTATAAAATAATTATATGTTTATATATTATATATTTTATGTAAGGATAAGATTACAGCACATTCCAGGGAGGTTACAGACAAAATAGATTTGTGTGTTTTAGATAACATAGGATAAAATGTAAACTCTTTAACAGTAGCGGATTTATTAAGGCACAGCTCTTGAGGCATATGCCTGGGGTCTCCAAATTTAGGGGCCTTCAAATTGAGAAGAAAATATTTCCAAAATTTGCGAAACCAAAAAAAAAATACTTGACCACCTAACATCACACGTCATTCTTTTAAAAACAAATTATTATTGATAATTCGTACTTTTTAGGAATCGATATCCAAAATTTTTTAACTGATTGGTATCATTGAATATATGAATATTCAATCATGAGATTATATTGCCCAAAATTGATCGGGTACTGTGCTCTAATATTGTGACATATTATGATCATAAAGGTAAACTATAATTACACAAAATTTCATCGAAATCTAAGTTCTCCAGGTAGTAAATTTTCCTTATGTGTGAAAGTATTTATAAAAAATTTCGCATGTGTGATAGAGGAGGATTGACCCATTTTTGGAAATCTTGTTTTCCTCAAATAGTCTTTTTTTCTTTGTTCTCCTCTATTTTAAGAAATTATCCTTTTTAATTAATTTAAAATGAGTCAAGTGCATCTTTGAGATAAGAAAATTTTTTTCAACATGAAATGATAAATATTAAATGGATCGAAGAAAAATAATTTATATAAATTATGTATTTTTTATAATATTTTCTCATAAAAAAAATCTTGTTTTTAAGGGGCGTCTCATTTTGATTCCTGGTGATGGTAACTTATTCATTCATTGTGAGCATTCATGTTTAATCACCCACTGAGTGAGTAAATTTTCAAAAAATTGTTTCTTGTGCAGTGTATCAGAGAGAGTCGAACAGGTTAGTCGTGTTCTTATTAGACGTATTTGTTGTTTGAACCATGATTATATCGATTGCTCGTTTTAACAAAAATGCAGTGCTTATAACAATTCTTTAATTAAAATGATAAGTATTTATCTCCTTTCACTGTCGCTATAAAAAAATATTAATAGGCGAGTTAAACGTTTTGGCCGTGAACGGGTATATTTCCTTCGCCCACAAAAAGTCTCTAAAATCATAAATACATATAGCGAAAAGTGAAACACTTCATCTATGATATTATGTATTTAATACATACGAATTATTCAACATAGTATAAAGATTTTTATATTTGAATTGAATTTTTAATGTTTTAAATATGTAAATAATGATTTACATCAGTTCATCGAGCTATTGTTATATTTCAATATAAGTTAACCATGCGTGACAAGTTTCTAAAATCAAACCTATTTATAATGATTACCATATCATATAACATTAAATATAATAATGAAAGGTCAACATATATTTTGATGACGATAACGATAATGACTGAGCAATAGTGATAATATTCAATACATTCGTCTACATTTTTAATAATAATAAATTTTGAATGTCAGATAACGTGAAATAATACGATACGTCTACAGATATTTTTGTTGACTAATTATGAATCGATTATTAGACCGGTTTTCTTACGTAGGTATGTTTATATTATGTAATTTTTAACAGTTACAATGATGGCGCCGAACAACAGTATATTATTTTGGTGCACAATAGCAGTTTTTCTGATTCCAATAAGTGGTTATAAAATCCTTGTATATTGCCCTTTTCCTGCAAATAGTCATTACAATCTTTGTCGAGGAATCGTGGACACGCTAGTTGATCGAGGGCATGATGTAAGTGTCAATAGATGTTATTTTATGAAAATTGTCGCCATAAACTTTTTCCTTTTTAAATTTCCGATTTTTTGTTTCAGATCACATTTATAAGCCCGTATGTGACGAAAAATGCTGTATTTAGAGATTTAAATATGCCTGAAATATTGGCTGCAAAAGGTAAAAAAATATTTTTGAATCATTTACATCTTCCGGAATCATTATTCCATCTTTGTGTACAATTTGACATGTGATGTTAGCTTTTCAATCCATTTTAATCCATACGAATGAATATTTAAAATTTTTGATATACTTTATTTATATTGCAATATATAGAATCGCAAAATATGAAGCCAAGTTTTGATATGAATAAAATGAGTGTGATGAGTTCCTTTACGCTGCTGACTGCCATGCAGGCGACAGTAGCTGAACAAGTATTTGCAAATGATCGTATTCAAAAATTATTGTCCGACAAAAATGAAAAGTTCGACGCAGTGATATTTGAATACTTTTTCAACGATATGGCGATTGGGTAAGTAAAACAATAAGAAAGTAAGACTAGTGAGACAGTTTAGTAACGCGAATAACTTTTGTGGCACCTTCATGTGGCGACACGCAGCCACATGAAGGTGCTCATGTATCGACGACAAATTGTCGCTGATTTCGGCATTTAAAAGTTGTCGGTATTTTAATTCAAAGATCATGTTTAATAGTAAAAAAAACCTGCGATTTTGCGTCTGACAATGAGTAATATTTTAACGCAAAGATATTGACACTTTATAAATCTATTGTCGAAAAGTTGCTGGCTAATTAGTTACATACATGTACATGTATATGAATTTATTGCAGTTTCGGTGTGAAATATGATTGTCCAGTAATTTCGTTGTCGCCGTTCAGTCCAATACTTTGGTTATCGTCACAAACAAGTAATCCGACGCCTGTAGCAACAGTACCGAGTGTTATGACAACTTACACAGGTCGAATGTCGCTTTGGGAAAGAATAGTTAATTTCTTGATGACAGGTTTTCTGGAGGTGATTGGAAGGTAATAATATTTACGATCTTTAGCCCCTTTGATTTCGATCTATAATAATATACCTTTTTATAGGTTTTACCTGCGCCCTGCACAATTGTCATTATATGAAAAACATTTTCCTGAAGAATCGAAAAAAGTCCCTTTCGACATATTAATCTCACAAATTTCAGGTGTTTTATCTAATAGTCATCCGTCTATAGGAATTGCTAGACCCTTCCTTCAAAATACTGTGGAAATTGGGGGGTATCATATAAAAGATCCTGAACCGGTACCAGAGGTACAATGTTTTTATTTGAGGTAATAATTCAATTTTTCAAATACTTAAAAATTTCGATTTTTTTTATTCGAAGGACTTGAAAAAAGTTATCGATGAAGCCAAGGATGGCGTTATATATTTTAGCATGGGAAGCAATTTGAAAAGCAGTGAAATGAGTAATGAATTGAAATCGTTATTGTTGAAAGTTTTTTCAGGTTTGAAAGAAACGGTGCTTTGGAAATATGAACAAGATCTACCTGAAAAACCGAAAAATGTAGTTATTCGAAAATGGATGCCTCAGACAGGAATACTAGGTAAATTTATCAAAATTATAATGCTGTATATAATATAAACATTAAAACAAGACCCAATATTTAATGTGAATGATTAACATTCGAATACAGCTCACCCTAACGTCAAATTATTTATATCCCACGGTGGTCTTTTGAGTTGTACCGAAGCAGCTCATTTCGGAGTGCCACTATTGGCCATTCCTATATTTGGAGATCAGCCTCATAATGCAAAACTACTTGAAGAACGGGGAAACGGGCTCATGTTGTCATTTCCTAACATATCAGAATCTTCATTCGGATGGGCTTTAAAAGAACTCCTAGAAAACCCTAAGTAAATTATAAAATTCTATATTATACAGATGAATTAAAATAATTTAGACAAGTAACGATTGTTTTGGGATTTTCAGATACACTAAAATGGCCAAAGAAGTCCATCGACTGTATCACGACAGACCGATAAATCCACGTGATCTTCTAAACTATCATGTGGAACATATCATCAGGTCGAAGGGTGCTAAGCATTTGGCTCCAGCTTCTTTGAACAGATGTGCTCAACTGTCGTTAGATGTGATCGGTGTAATTTCGGCAGCTTTGCTTACTGTAATTGCATTGTTTTCATACATTGTGAAGAGATGTTGTTGTTCACGAAAAAAACAAGCGACGAAAAATGATAAAAAGCAAAAGAAACATTAAATTTGATTGACTTTTCTTGTTCTTTTATTTAATTTTTCGAATGTATGCTGGTAATTTTGGTAGACGTATTTAATTAGGAAGCAAATGGCGCGATCAATAGATGGATGCCTGCATTATTGGTTTGATTATGTGACCATTCGGTAAGTGATGGGTTTTAGTATACTACTCTCTTATCTTTACGTATAATAACTTCGAACTTTCAATACTGGAAATATATTGTTCTACAATCGATTTTATTATGTCATTAGTTTATTATCGAAATAAAGTAACATTTTCGAATATCAAAAGTAGTTTTCCAACAATGCATTATTTTAAAATTTCTATCATTTCTAGCATAGTCGAGTTACCCATAAGAACGAATGGTGCAATGCACGTAGACCTCCATTGCGCCATAATTTTTTTTAAATAATTAAAAAATAATAATTTAATAAAATAGTGAACCGGAAATATAAATCATGTGCGTTATATGGTGAAATATTTGATAAAATTCAAATTATTTTTAATCGCACGAAATTTGAAATTACCAATAAAGTGCGAAGCTGCCCTAAAGCAGCTGTAAACTCAAATTTTATTTCATAATGCATTATTAACAGTATATCATTGTCAGTATAGCATGTATGTTGTAATTGTTAATCAAAATGGCAAAAACGAAACTGGAAAAATTATATTCTGATTCAATGCTAAATATAATAAAATGTCGATTACATACTCGAGTATTGTATTTTAGGAAATTTTATACTGTTTTCGGCGATATAAATCTTATGATACAATAAAAAAAAATCGCCTGGGGCGCTTAACTTTTATATGTTTTTAGTAATATTATATACATATACAAAAAAGTGTACTTTTTTTCAATAGCATATGTTTTTTGTTTCAAAAATTTTCGAATTAGTAAAATAATTTTCAATTCGGCGTGTAATTTTATTTTATTCAAAATTATTTATAAAAATAGGGGGGAGGGGGGTAGCGCGAAATTTTTTACACGCGGGCGGTCAGTCTTGAAGCAATTCCTTCTCTGAGCATCAGTAATCGCTCCACATCTAGACGTTGCTGATCGGTAGTCCCTGGATGCGGCTTAGTGTGCCTTGGTTGATAGAAGAAGTTTTTTAGTGGGTATACCTACTGCTGGGTTCTCTTCCCAGTAAGAAATCTCACACTATCGTTAGGCTCGTGCCTGGTCTATAAAAGATTTTTCCTCTTCTCGGGAAAAAAAGTATAGAATAGCATTATGTATATACATATTTGAGTTAGAATTGATATAATCTAAGGATCTCTTTTCTTTGTAATGCACTTTGAATTGAAAGGACGCTCCTCAATACATTTTTTTTTCTTTATATAAAACAAATAAAAACGGTGAGATAAAGTATCAATTAGCAGATAACTATGTGTTTATAAGGTCAATTTTTTCTACCTCATTGACCAATCCAAGTCTCGTCCCTTTTAGTCTCTACAGTGCAAGTGAAAGTTATGTGAAATATGAAATCAAAATTATCTAAACTGGTTTCACTGAAACCAGTTTAATTTTGATGTTTCGATGTAGAAATTTGGTGAGAATTCTTTCATTCAAAGTAGAATTTATTTGTGCTTCACCTTCATTTGCGTCGACTGTATATAAAAAACGTTCTATTGAAGACAAATGTTTATTGTTGATTCCTAATTGTATTGACCCTGACGTAAGAAGTCAGATGATTTTAAATTGCGCAATACGTACTTATGTCTGTAGCCAACACAGATAGGGAAGTCTGATTATTATATAATGGAAATAGAAGTGTTCGGTAAAAATCAATCACAAGTATCGAAGATGGTTATCTTTTTAAAACAAGCTTCAAAAATCGTACATAACACTACTTTGGTAATTAGATTATCTATAATATAACACATGAAACGATCAAGAAAAATTCAACTAGTGGCCAATTTATGATCCGGACCGAGTAAAAATTTATTTTCACTGAAATATATTTATTTTTTCGAAATAAACGAACTTGGTTGCCCTTTTGTGATAATATAGAATAATATATCTCGAAAAGAAAAAAGTTTGCGTATAATCATAAGAAGAAACAGGTACAGTGAAAATTTTTCTTTGTATTATATTATTCTAACTTTAACATAATGTACATACATAACAAAAGCATACTTGTGTTTAAAAACTCTTCTTAAAATATCTATTTGCTATAATAATAATGGAGTTAGACTTTGATATGTTGATATATTTTTCTTACATGCAGTATTTTACAAATTGTAGGAAAATTTTAACATACAGATATGATTCGATAGAACTAGTTGTGAGCGATATCTGTAGACAGGGCCGCCCCTAGTAAGTGTGGCGTCATATACAAAATTAAAACATAGACAATAAAATTTTTTAACCAATTGGTAACCAATTTTTTATCATCTTGGTAATGAATTACAACATCTTAATAATTGTCAATAAAAAGGAAGGATGATGCCATATGGTTGTAAGCTATTTTAATTGTTTTACAATACATTACGAGATAATGACAAACGAGCGCTTAATATCACAGAATGAAATTCAAAAGTAGTCCGTATTAAAATAATTCAAATGACAAATAAGTTTCATTCTTGAATTGTGAATAACTTTGAAATTGGCGAAGAAATAATAACCTCGTTTTCTCGATACTTAGTAAAAATACGCGCGAAAAAACTGTTATTTGGTAATAGTTTTGGTAAAATAAATGTCATTTGACAATACCGATTTTACAATTCGTTTTTTTTAGTTGAAAACATGTGCTTTAAAGTTTGAACCATTATTAATCATAATATATACTGGAAAAAGTTTCCGAACATAGATTTTATTGTATTCTATTTACATATTTCAAAAAATATACAATCGTTTAATACTAGTACTGTTGATACAATGATTAAAAATAAAACGGTCTTGGATGATGAATTGACCACATATTAACTACAAAAACATAATATCATAGTCGCGTTGATTATTTTACATATAAAAGAATTTATAATTAACACCAATTAAAAAAATAATTATAACTGAGCGAATATCCTTATTAATACGAAAAAGTAAAAATTTCTTATAATAAACTCTGTAATTTGTTAATTAATTTAGACTAAATTGGTTCGTATATGTTTTACTTATTTATATGTAGAAAAGTATCGGGGAGGTCTTTTTCCAGCAGTGTGCGTGAGCGAGCTGCTTATGATGAGGATGATATGTGATAGGGTAATGTTTTGACTCGTCATGATACTATTAATTGAGTTTTGGAATAATTGTGTAAAAAAAAAAATTGTCAAGATACGTTTGATTGAGTTATGGAATAATTCTTGTGTAAAAAATAATTTTTTTGTACGTTATTTAATAATTTTATGAGCGTGCGCCAGTTGTCCAGTGCGCGAGTTGTCCAATGCGCGAGTTGTCGCATCCGCCAGTTGTCGTTTGCGCCAGTTGTCGTTTGCGCCAGTTGTCGCTTGGGGGAAATGTCGTGCGCCGAACTTAGTTGAGCGGGAAGTCTTTGCGCGAGTCGTCGTGATACCCTACAAGCATGGATGGGTGAAGCTGAACGTATCTTACTGAACGCATCTTATTCAATCAGATTAGCAGATCAAGTATAAAACATGTGGTCGTCATGTTCAACCCACTACACAGCAGAAATGATGAAGATGAAAATTGATATTTGAAAGGATGTGGCTATTTTCAGTTATAGTAACTGCGAATTATTGGATGACACGACACGACATTTGGATGTCGGTAAATAGATACGTCATTTGATTTTTTCTTGCAGTCTGTCTACCCGATTTCAAAGATATTGTAACTTCAAATAGCCAATAATTTGCAGTTACTGTAACTGCAAACAGCCAATAATTCGCAGTTACTATAGCTGCAAATAGCCACGTCCCATTTTGAAAATATTAATGACACCTAGGGTTGCCAATATCCTATATTTTATAGGGTATGACCTATATTTTTGGTCTGTGCCCTATACACTATATAACAAATATATAGGACGCAAA
>JAOXNN020233616.1:0-48252 GCA_028571205.2 Hydropsyche betteni
GTAATTCATAAATAGAAATCGCTTAAAATCCTTCAAAGAATATTCAAGCACATATTTACAACAAAATCTCTCAGATCATCTGCAAGTCATCTCTTGAAAGATGAATTTTCAAGCGATCTTACGTTTCAATAGGAACAGTAAAGCAAGCAGCTCAGAACAAAGGCTTTGGACGAGACAACCAAGTTACAGGAAACGCTGCTGAATAGCCAGTCTAAATTGATTGTGTCGGAGGAGATTTAGGTAGAGAGGGAGAAGCAACAGGAATAAACTCCTATAAAAGGTTCAAACAAAAGCAATTAGATTGATCGCACCTCGGAACAGCAATTGACCAATATCCTACCAACAGTGATTTATCAGTCGAAACAATCCTTAAAGTCTCAACGATCATAAGATTAAATGATTCTTAACCTCAAGCAGCAAATTTAAGATAAGCAAAAATAGTATTAAGAACTTCAAAACAATCTAGTCAAATAAAAAAACTCAATTTTTAATTAAAAAATGTGTGCGGTAATCTAGAAGGAGCAACTAGCTATGAAACTAGCCACTGAACAGGCCAATGTCAAATAACTTGACTCTCAAATCAACACTCTCAAGGGTTAAAACAGCTCGCTAAGGAATCAATTGCGGGTACTGCAATCCAAACCCAAACTTTAGTAGCCTCTGAACAGTCCTAAGTTCAGATCATCTGCAGCCGATGACAAATCAGAACAACTGAAGAGGTAACTTTATTCATACAAGCTTAACGAGGAAGTTAACAAAAAGCTAATAACTAACCTTCGACTAGAGGTGCAAAACCAAGGAGATCTCATCCAAAAACTAAAGAAAAGTAATTTTGAACTCGAAGGTAAACTCCAAAAAGTACTCAAGGAGAATAAAGTACAGAAAACATAACAGTCCACAGCCTAAACACTGCGAGTTGAAACAAGCTAGTGCTCGACATTTACTGACTTTCACTAACCAGTCTTGTTTGATAGTAAATATGTGCTGGAAATAGTCGAAGCGTGCAAACAAAGGGAGAAAATATTCTTAGCATCACTCAATCCTAACATATTTACCAATCCTTATCGTTAGACGCTCAATAAACTGTATTATGAGGTTAGGATTTTGCCTCGAACGTTAGATTTAAAGGGTCCTCAAGATGAGCGTTGGAACAGTTAGGCTGATATGTTTACAGTCATTCTGTCTGTCTCCAACAAAGTCATCCAGACTGTCAAGGAGTAGTTTAAGAGACTCAAAGCCTTACAACAGACACAAAACCTACCTGCTATCAATCAGCCTTAACTGAAACCCTCTCAAAAGGGCTTATACAGTTTCGAATCACCAAGGAATCAGATAAGTTCGGTGGGATCTAACAAGCCGAAGCCATGATCAGTCAAAATCAATACAATATCTATATTAAATATTTTATTCACTTGATAAATGAGTGTTTGCATTTACGTAACTGTTAAATTACTAACTATAGAAGTAGAGAACTATCATAATTCTGGAAGGACTCACATAAACTCGTCAATCCAAGGGTGAAAAAACAAGGCACTATGGAGGCAGTCCTCCTCGTCCTCTATCTTGTGGTTCACCAGTTCCACTTACAGTTTTCCAGTTATTCCTATGAACTCAGCGTGAGTTGTCATATTTATTTCTGAATTTACTGTAATCGTATTCATCTATGCTTCTTTGTCGGCTGAGGATTCGTTTGTTTTGAGTTCGATTATACTCTACTTATGTGCAACATTTGGAGATTCAGATTCAAAAATATGTGGAGAATGTTGAAACAGGCGAATATCTGTTTAAACCTTAGTTGCTGCTTGAGCAAAATCACAGGTCTCCTTGAGCCTGAAGATAAGCTGCTCTATTAAACCATTGAGCTCATTGCCGTTTCCCTGCTTGGAACGCTTAGCATTAATCAATAAGTTAAACCTATTCTTAATAGCATTCTAAGTTCTTCCTTTTAAAACCTCCGATATTCTAGTCCACTTCTTCCCGTATCGGAGGTAGCTTTCCAGCAAAATTAGGTCTTCAGAGGGAGTCCAAGGTCCTTTCAGAACACTTGGGTTGAGAAAACTGGTCCAATGCTCCTTGCATTGCTTAGGAGATCGATAGAGGGTCTTAGAACCACTCCTAATAAACAGTTCTCTCGAAATCTAAAGCCACACGTTATGGGAGAACCTGCCCTACTTGCTGTATATGAAGAACAACTGAGCCAAAAGAGCATCTTCTTTTGAAGTCCATGGACTTGAAGAAAGAGAATGTTTTTTGAGACTGAGCCACTTGAACCTGCAGTCAGCAGGAGACTTAGCAGGGACCAGATGGGAGACTTGAATCCAGTCATCTTAACCCTAATTTAATCTAATCTTACAAACTCATTAACACTGAGTGGCTTTAGCCTCGAGTAATTTACAATCACCCACAGAAGCACCGTCAGGTCCTCTTTGTTCCAGTTCTTCTTGATCCTGTTGTTGGTCCTCATTCTAAGTTCACTCATCACTTACTTTTTAATCGTATTGTCAGCCAGCTGAAGCACTCTTTATTGGTCGATCACATACTCTACCAAGCCTACACTATCGAAGTACTCGGTATCTCTAAAGTTGACAGATGGGTTGAAACTAGCGGAGACTTGCTTGCAGAAGAACTCGAGCCTCCTCTTGGCTTCTGCCAAAATAACCGAAATCTTTTTGGGGGTTGGGTCATATTCCATAGAGGGTAGGATAGGCTACAGCCTGTACGTCCCCATGGTACAATCAAAATCCTAAAGGGAAGCGGCGTTCAACTCAACGCAAAGCCTTTGGTTGATTTTCATAAATAGGAATTTAGAAATTTAATATAGGCTATAGAACTGAACTCCCTTTAATCCCTCATTAGATCATTCTTTTTTGACTACTAGCTTAAACAGAGATCTTCGATTTTATGCTCTCTTACAACCTTGTTGACTGATAGAAATCGATGTCAAAGTAATATCATGTACACTTTCTAGACTCTCAAAACCTTTAGTAACACCTCTAAACGGTCTAATCCTAGAAATTTCGATCATAATTTATTGTTAAATTTGCGTCAAAGCCTTCGGTAGTCTAAACAAATCAGTCAAGAAAGAAACTGTTGCAGCTTCTTCGTTAAAAATTCCACTTAGTTTGAACACTCCTCCCTACCTACCTTAGATACTATCGTCTGCTGGATGAACTCGTCCTTACGCTTCACTTCGCTCGTCTTTATATCGATCTTCTGCTGCAAGTTTTCAAACTTCTTCCTTTGTAGATCTATCTAACTCTTCAGATTGCCAACAATAGCCTCATAATGGTTACGAAGGTTCTTCTCCTCTCCAGTTGTCTTCATGCGATCTATCTACGCATCTGCGGTGCTTACTTAGAATTTTCTTTTAGCCTCTTCTAGCATAGATTTCAGGCTAAAGATTTACTCTTGTTTGCTTTTGAGTGAGTGTTTTAGCTCCTAGTTTTAGGCTAGATGGCTTTTGAGTACACTGTCGAAAGTAACTGAAGAAGCCTATAATACTACAGGGAGCTGCGATTTATTGCTGCTAGCTTTTAATTCCTACTTGGCTTATTCGAGCTCGTTCTAAACTTTGAGCAACTGGAGCTAATAGTCGTCTATAACCTTGGCATGCTCCTCAACCAAATTCCTATATTTAACTTCAAATTCATTGGCAAGCTATTTCATGCTGGTCTAACTACTAATCCGATCAAGCTATCCTATTTTGTGCTGCTGATCCTCTATACTCAACTGCAGATCCTGCAGTTCTCGGGTCTTTTATGTCAACTCTCCCGAAATCTTGTTTGTTGCAGTAACCAACCTCATGTTTTCTATTTGCAGATGCTCAATCATCTATTTATCTTGCTTGTTCTGAGAGGAGTGGATGAGGGTCATCTCTTCAATCAAAGAGTTCTTCTCGTTAATTTATCTATGGCATTCTAACAGTTCATTCTACAGCTCTCTGATTTTGTTGATCTAAAATGTCTTCTCTCCTTCTGCTGTCCGGCTTCTGGCAATCTCATTCTGGGCATCCCTCAGCTTACCAGTGAGTTCATCAACGGAGTTTCGAGACTACTTAAGTTGCATTCTTATCTTATCCAGTTTGCCTCCCAGCTCCAGATTGGTTGTCCTTAGAGCGTCATTTTCGTACCTTTGGTTGTCGATCAGCTGCTGTAACTCCTGAGTCTGAATCTTAAGTCGATTATTAACCTCCTCATTGCCAGAACTGAACTTCTCCTCAATCTTCTTGAACTCTACCATCGCCTTACCCAGCCTCACCTCAGAATCCTTCGCTAAATCCTTCAATTGTTAGTGTAGCCTCTTTATATCAATTTATCTCTCACGCAGTTACGTTTTCAGAGAAAGCTTCTGTTCTTCCAACCCAGCTATCCGGATATTCTGTTCGCAAAGCTCCCTCTATTTGAAGTTCAATCGATCATTGAGTGTTTACACCTGTTTCTGAAGAACTTGCATCTACTTAGTCGCCTTCTCGATCTGAGACTTACTGTTTTATGCTTTGTAGTTGAACAGCTAAGTCTTCTCCTGGAATATCCTTTGGATATCTTGTTTCTCAGCCTGTTCCAATCTTAGTTTGTTTTACAGCTCACATAACTTTTAGTTCAGGTACATGTTTTCGTTTTCGATGCGTTTTCGAAGCTGAAAAGCCTCCTCCTCGTTATAATCCGCCCTCTGTTTCAGGGTCCTAACCTTCTCCAGCTCTTTCCTCATGTGCTCTAGCTCTGTCTTCAGCTTTCTTTCAGCTTATTTATGCTGGGTTATCTCAGATCTTAGAAGGTTTTCCGTATTTAACTGCAAAGGACTGTATTTCTGATCGTCAGCCTCCTAGTTGGCAAGCTTCTGCACCTCCTTACGCAATTTAGAGAGTTCCTGTTTCATACTATACATGGCGGTATCAGTTTGAAGGTTTATGTTGGTGTCTACAGTATTGAGTTTGGGTTAGACCTTCTGAACTCGGTAGGGCTGGACATCGAACGGAGATTTGGCTATTTTACCGAGAGCGAGGGGTTTCGGGAGGCGCTATAAACGCTGGTTGAGATTGGTTGTCATCAAATAATATTAATAAACTCTACGTGTGATTTTTATTTACTGAACTGTGGGCATACTCCATTCCGAAATATTATTTTATCCGTACCAATAGCGAGATACCATGTATTTGATTATTGGTCATATCCATACTATCTTCCGCTCTTACGCAAACGTTTTTCAAACCGAATATCCGAACCTAAGTCTTATACAGTAAAAGACATTTACAAAGTGTCTATAATAAATGAAAGAACGGTAATATTTTATAATAGAATAGCCTAGTCGATGAATCCCATCTTCAACCAAAAATACAAAACCACTCTCTGTAGACATTGGCAAACTACAGGCGCCTGCACTATCGGTGTTCGTTGCGTTTTCGCTCACGGGCAGGCTGAGCTTCGAAATCCTAATGATCCCATCACTCTGAACCAAAACATCCTTAGTGATCCCAAAATGCTCTCTTCGTTTATGGCTACCCCACTCGGAGATGTCACCACTGTAAATGCGATGGTCGTCGCCCAACAATATGAGTCTGTTCTTCAAGAGGCTGAAGAGCTGAAGAAGGCCTTAAACAAAAATTAAGACTCTCAAGCCTTCAAAAACACCATCTAGCAAGCCAGGGAGTACATGGACAGACCTCACTTCGATCTTACAACTGACCCTGTCATCCAGAAACGAATTACCACAGCTCAACTCAAACTCATGACAAGGGAGATGCTGAAGATGTCAGACGTGCATCCTATCATAATGTGCAAGATCAAGATCGCTCACTAACTACTGGAGGCCTAAAACATCGACGCCTGCAGCATCATACTGAACGACCTGGTCGAACGCCCCACAGTGAGTTAATCTTAAAAGGAGAAGTACGAACGAATAATTGAGCAGGCCAGCCAGCTATCCATCCAGCTGATTGCCTAGGAGAAAGTCAGGCTGCAACGGCTGCAGCGAGAGCAGTAGATCCTGATCAAGAAGCACACCTAGAGAAACAATTCCTTCAGATATGCCTGATTAACCCTCGATATAAATTAATCAATCTTTTTAGGATGCTGGCGAACGTCTAGAAGGCCTCTTCCACACTCGTTGGTAGATCTCTCTCTGGCGGAGTAGTTTGAGTTTATACTAGGTTGAACTTACGCAGCTGAAGAAGTTCTTCTACCCTACCCTTTCGCTGTGGCTTTTCTTGATTGTTTATGCGCCTATTTGCCTACATTTATTCCACAACTATTAGTTCTTTGATATGCTGACAACACTGTTGACAAATTATTGGACTGTTAGGTTGTTCCACAGGCCTCCGAAACTTAAGTTGGCTGGAGTCCCGAACTGAGCATCGTAATATCGGCGTATTTATGTTTGAGACTGTTATTCAGTGTCCGACAGTTTGACTTTTTAGTTGTAATAGACTGTGTTGACGTTGCATAGGGACTAGTTGGCTGATTAAAGGAATAGTCCCTAGCTGCCGATCGGTGTAGTGACTACCGGAGTATGATAAAACCACGCATCTACTATTTTACCCTTCACTCCTGCTCCCATTCTCAAAGGAGCAAGCAGCGCTATATATTTTTCGACATTCTCTATCTGTTTTAAGTGCCCCATGATCTTAACACTTTTAACTCCTAAAGCTTGCTCAGCCTACGTGAGTTATTAGGGCATGGCCGAACCATAAATATGCAGTTATTGGTCTGGCAGCAGCTAGCTAATAATGGGCCAAATATTCTAGATAAGGACTTTTACAGCGTCAATGTTGTGAGGCTCTTCCATATTTCCCATGAAATAGAAGTGCTTTCTGAACCGAAGTGGCCTAAACAAACCCTCCTTAATTTCCTTAGCATACTCTTGTGTCGGGTACATAAACGAATTCCAACACAAATTTAGGTGAGGGTACTCTTTGGATAGGTGATAGTAATCGAAATCTGAACCTGTGAGCACGATATCTGCTCTATCTATCGCCCTCATCTCTTACGCATCCATTTAATTACTCCACATCTTTTATCCTACATTTACCAATTTGCTAATTCCCAAAACACTCAAACCCCTTTCTCTCGCCTGTTTCAACCCATGCGTCCCCTCCTGTAGCTGTAGAATATGTATGAGCTTATTGTATCTCGTATAGAGTTCCTCCGACACCATATTCGCAGTTCGGTAGCTATCGAATACAGCTAGGTTAGCGACTGGTAGTTTAGGAAGCTTGACTCCAGGCATTTAAATCATTTACACAGGCAGCTGATCCACATCCTCCGTATGAATGTCAGGTTTGAGACAAACTACCGATACACTATAACTCTTGTTTATCATTGTACCTATCAAACTCATAATCCTCTCATGGGCAGAGGAGAAGTCTCTAATGGGCCACCTATTCACAAAATAGAGGCACCTCATATAATTTAATATCGGTCATAAACCCAACACTCATACCAATTCATAGAAGCAACAATTAGAGTCAAAATGAGCCTCAACAGCATCGTGACCTTTTCTTCTCGACCTCTTTCTATTCAGTGTTAGTCTCCAGGGTAGGGTTGGTATTGGTGATGATCCTTGTGTCAGTTTGGAGATCTGCGTCTCCATTACTACTAATCTGAGATTCTGATTGGCGAGGATTAATGATGGTTTTCGGGTTAAATGCTTTAATTCTCTGCCTATGCATTTATAGAACCTGGTCGACTATCCCACCAAACATATTCTCTATTCCCTCTCCAGTACAAGCTGAAACCTCATAGAGAGGTATCTTATTCAATTCCCTCAGCTTCTCCATTTCTGCTTTGTTGTATGTTCTGCATAACAATCCGCGTACCTACACAAGTCGATCTTATTTGCACAAATACAAGAAACAGTATACATTCCCCTATTGTTCTTGAACATATCAATCCATCTGGTAAGGTTCTGCAACGACTAGTTATCTAAATCCCTCAATTCGTTACTCTCTGTATCGAATACATAAACAGCGACTGAAGCATCTTTCAAATAGCTTGGTATGAGGCTACTGTATCTCTACTGGCCTGCAGTGTCCCACAGCTGCATGCGATAACACTTGCATTTATAGATGAAATTCCTTCCAATGAAATCGATTCCTATGGTGGACTGCATCACAGAATAATTACACTCAGTTCTTCATTAAACTTGTCGTTGACGAACCGATCGATGATGCTGGTTTTGCCTGTGTTTTGATCGCCCAAAAAGACTATCTTGAGTTTGGCCTTATTAGCTGAGCTAATTGAGCGATTCATATTTGATATTATACACGTTCAATTACTATTTATTGGGGTTTCTAAATAGGTGGGATAAACTGCTAAATAGTTAGATAGATTAAGTATGGGAATATCAGGCCGGTGAGTTTTCCTCCTGCTTCTAGCCCTAGGCAAGCTGTCTAGCAGCCTACCTCTCCAGAAGCTTCCGTACTGATACATTACTATGGATAGCTTTAAGGTTGCCGTAATTCCTTAGAAGGTCATCAGCCACATTTTTAGCTATCTTCTATTCAATATTCACGTAGCTGTGTTTAGATGTTTTTGTATGTTTGTCCCAATCAGCTTACTCTTTCCTTTCCTTCAACTCTTCTATACGTTCTGAAGTAAATAGACAAGTACTGGCTGTCTTTTAGCTTGCCACTGAACGGGCCACCGATCCCTTGCTAACTTATGTTTTTTTATCCTAGTTGTCAGCAGTCTAGGCTTCCCTACGCTGTTCTTCAAGCTTCTTCTGGTCAGCAATCCTCTTTCTGTTTTTCTCTTTCCAATCCTTCTCTTTTTTGATCTATTCTATCTTATGTTTGAGTGATCCTAACAAGGCATTAACCTACATCACATCCAAAAGCTACCTCCACTTCATCGATGAACTTTTCGATGTCCGTATTGTTAAAGAAATCCAACAGTTATTCGTTCTATTGCTACTATTTTTGTTCAACTTATTTTTATGTCATCGCCCAAGCAGGTTTATTAGCCTTTTTGAACTCACTCTTAAGTTTAGCTTAGGATTTTGGTTCAGGTTTATCGTTAGATGTTTATGGTACTGCAGTGTTCTGTTGTTATGGTTGGTTTCCCATACTGATTTAGGAATTGCCCATTCGAATACGTTCTCTCTACCTGTCAGCCTGCTCCCTAAACTTCTGCATTTTGTCCATCTATCTGGCAATCGCCTATTCCTGTTATTGTTTATCACCAGCCACTTTCGACTTAAAGTGCTACAGCCAGGCACGATGCTTATTAAGAACTGGGTTTTTTTCTAAGTCAAGCCTTTGGTACTCTTGCGAACCTTAATTTCATCGTATTTTTTGGTAGGAACTAGGCCTATCTGCTAATGTGGCACCACTCTTGCACAGAAGATGCTGGATAAACTAAAGGGTACTCTTTCTTGATTGGACCTGGGTTTTAGTTGGGACGGCTGCACAGCATAACCCCCTTGAAGTTGTTAATGTTGTCTGAATTAGTGAGTATTTACTGCTATCCATTGCTCCGTTTCACAATATTAGCTATTATAAACCATACCACCATTAACTCTAATCCCACTGATTTCAAATCAATTGCATAGGCACCTATTGTGTAGGCTAGTCGAAATTTGGACTCTAACAAACATCCTACGCACATAGTAAAAATCACACACGTTGCTATTAATTGAGCAAAACTCCAGGAGTGTTATGTCAGTACGTGGTATATTTAATAAGGAAGTGGGGTTCTAGAATAAAGGTGGAATATAATCGAGTAAATTATAATATTTTTATACCACAAAATAAATGAGAGAAAAGTGGAGAAAGAAGAGAATGAGAAGACTCAAACGAAAGCGCAAAGCTCAAAGAAAGTGATGATGACTCGATGATGATTCGATGACCTGTATTTAAAAAGCAATCCTCACTCTATTAAGTCACCCTATCCCTTGCTTCTTTCGCACCCAAATCTTTCCTTGTATTTTCCGGTTGCCCTCTCCAATAGCTTCATATCTTCTATACAGCTATTGTCTATTAGTGAAGCTGCATTTTTCCCTTCCGATGAGTTTGGATACCAGCACAATCCATGCATCTGTCGTTGATATGTTCGTAATGGTATGGACGAATTAAGCATTAGGTACACAGTCTAACATATTGCAACTTAGTTTCTATCCTTAAATATCATCCCTGCAATAAATCATATGCTGGGTAAATGGACAAGCATCGTATCCATATTTCTCAAGTTAACTAATACAATTCCTCTGGACAGCTTTGGCACTGTCACCAGCTTGCAACTCTGCTTAGTATGCTTAATTGTTCGAGTCGCATAATCATCCATTCCTCCAGCAATATACATGTTTGGCATACGATCCAACACCAAACAGTCTTTAGGAGCTGGAAGGCTGGCGAGTGTAGCTGGGCAGCAAGGAGCCAGATGATTGAACATCAGGTGATCCTGCATAATATCAAGTTCATTATTCTTTTTGGATATTCTTTTTATTTAATTGACGTTTTCTCCGCCAGTAGCCAATATCTAGGCCTTCTACCACCCCAGTAAAGTGGGATTACTGCATCTCTCAATATTAACATTTAAGGGTATGAGATACTTTGAAATGGGTTCTACAGGCCACATCATGGATTTAAAGTCTTTTGAGTTAGCCATTAAAAATACATCAATTACACAGCATAGTTACTTAAGTTCATGAGCCAGCTATTTAACTACTTAAGGGTCACAATTCTGTGTAGGGATATCCCCGCATATTAATAACCCAGTGATTTTATGCAGAAACTCTGTGAACCCTCCACTAATAAACCTTGAGTCTAAAAAATCTCTCAATCTTCTGAAATCTGGCATTGTAAGCCCTGATGTTACCGCCAGAATTTAGTCTTTTTAAACCATCCTGCTCCTAAACTCCTTAATGTCGAAAGTAAAGTTGGATGATAGATCCACTATTTTGTGAGTTTGGGGGATCTTAAACTTAGGAAAACATATCATACTACACTCAAAACTATTAGTTGACTCGTCCAGCCTTCCCTCAGCAGCAAACACTATCCCATGGGGTAAGTCATGGATTGTTATTGACTCCTGCATTGTTTCACTAGCAAATTCACCATAGTCGATTACCAGTTTATCGCTAAACCTTAGCTTGATGTTTCCTGTCAGATCCCCGATCTCAGCTTAGTCCTGTTAAGTCCATAGCCTCTAATCATCAATAATTCGAGTCTCGAGAGAATCGTCGGTAACATGCTGTTTTTTAGAGAACTTTACATGCAGCTGCCCACACACAGTTGTCTCTTCTGTACCGACAGCAGATATTTTAGCAAAGCGGAAGCTACTGTCAAATCTCTAACTGAGTTGTTTCAGCCTATCCAAATAGATGAAATAGTATTGCTAAAGAAACTTGGTCGGCATAACAAACTCCTGTAGTTGTTTGAGAGAACAGTTGGCTCTCTTGAAAGTCTTAAACTCATAGATTTTGAGTTTGGTTGCAAACAGTTGGTTTAAAATGTTAATGGCGGCCATTTAATAAATAGTTTGATAGGCTCGCAAGATAAATTATATACTGTACTATGGCGATACCAAAACAAAACAATCAGATGATCTTCTTCACCTTACTGTTGAAGATGGCCACTGCTGACTTGTAAATCTTACTCAGTCTCTCCTTACACTTATTCTGCTCTTACTTGTTCGACCGACTGTTCATCTGTCTCAGTAGCAGCTTACTCTCATCGTAAATGCTATCCAGATGCAGCTCTGACGTACTGATCAGCCTCATATCCTCCCTATTCTATTGCTCAGTAAACTCCTTTTCCTACACTTTTACCTTCGGTTTGTTAACCTTATTCATTTTACTGGTCTCCAACTATAGGGCGAACATGGTCTCAACCATATTATTATTGATACCCATCGAACTACGCATATTCCTACTGGTTTTCCTACTCAGCTTCAAATGGTTCTATCTAATACTTTTTCTATACGCATTGAACAGACTATTCATCTCCTTCAAGGTGCCCAACTCGAACTCTGGAGGTTAGCACCCTATCGATTTCTTCTCAATTCTTCTAACTAAGGTTATGTTCCGAAGTTGTGTTATTCTGTTCTTCTATTAGGATCCTCCATTATTGTATGAACTATGACCGAAACTCTGGTTGCGATGGAGATATCTTCTTTGGAAGGGTTTGGCTGGGCTCTGTTACTGCTTCACCTGCAGCATAACTATTTTCTTCTATTAGACGGTTATTAACCATTACTAACAGCACTCCATATTTTGCTGCCAGTGTTCCCACTGCCCACCACTTTGAGTATTAGAGGGTGTAGTTATTATTTTCTATTTTATTAGTTCCATGACGGACAACCAACCCAGAAGACTACTCCCTAAGCACGACAAATACAATACGAAGTGTGTTTGTGAGATCTGTACCTGTGGTAGGTGTTACTTATAACGAAGGACTGCACAAATGTCCCAGAGGACGATCCATGAGACCTAGATTCTAGGCGCAAACCACCAACCAAGAATTCTTCACCTAGAAACAGCTATAGAAAAGACCGGTGTTCGAACCCAATAGACCAGTCCAAACCAACTACGATCCGGATGTCCTTAAAAGCAGTTACAAAACTCAATTTACTGGGTTACCAGCACTCAAACCTACCCCAGATACGGAGTCAGCAAATAAATCAGGTGTGGAGAGGAAGAAGGCTCCATTCTATGCAGAGACCTCCTACAAATCTACGTACGATAAGAAGTAGATTGACTTCCAACCCAAACCCAAATTCGAGTACAAACCGAAGGATACCAAGTTCGAGGGGACCAGCTCCTATAAATCGGATTTCCAGGCGCTCAAACCTTCCGATAGCCAACCTGTTGCGATACCAGATAGTAAACTCTCGGCAGATCTGTTCAATAAGAAGAGAATACCTTTCGAGGGACAATCCGCCTACAAATAACAATTTCAGAAGCATATGATCGAGAGTATACCGAATAGACTGGGATCCCCACCACAAAGGAAAGATAAACCAGAGACCAAGTTTGAAGGTTCCAGTACTTACAAAAATGTACTTTAAGAATAATGCAGCATTTTCAACAACACCAAGTAGAGACCTTCGGAAAGTAGCAGCAGTGTCCAGTGCTATAGATGCCTCGAGTACCCAGAGAGCCATCACCCGGAAAGCAGCATATAAACTTCAGTGCTGAGAAAAATGTGTGGGAGTGAGCCTACCGCTCTTCTATGTATTTGTTCAGTATATAACCTACTGATACCTTAGACAACATTAATAGTATGTAGTTAGTCATTCCGGGGATAGCAGACTAAACATCTACCTAATCTGGGACCTTATATCAGTCATTAGCCGTTTTGTGTTCTGGCTTAGCAGTTCTCCTCGAGTTTAGTTCTAAATAGACTACTTAGGTTTCAGTCGTCTGAAGGTAGGCTGTGGGTCTAGAGGCTGCTACTCGAAGGTCTACTAGGGATTCGAATACTGGTACCTCTCAGAATTTGTATGCTGGTACCTCTAGGATTCCACTACAATTTCAGTTAGCACCTCCTTTACAATTTACTTTATTAATGGCCTATTCTTGGGTTAAAGAACTGCAGAAATATCAATTTTCTGTGATTGGTTAGTAGACTAGCTCAGCTTATCCTGGTTTTGATCGTACTTAATTACCTTCTGGAAGTTGTGTCGCTATACTAAAGGGTTTCTAGTGTGCAGGGCATCCTCATTACGTAGCCGATTTACGAACCCCCTCACAGTGCTATTATTCTCATCCACTTCCGCAATAAACTCTCTCCTGCCGCCTCCGTTGGCAATAATAACTGACCTTCTAGCATCCCTTCCGAAAGGTGACAGCCTCTTAGTTTTATCCAGCATGCCCATGTAGTTGCATCTATCGGTCTCACAACCCTCCGTTTCAAACCTGACTGGCTTATATTGTACGAACTTCCTCAAGAAGTCATGATGCTTTTATTACGGAGTTTTGAATATTTTGCGTCGCCGGAGAGAACGACTAGAGTGCATACGTTACTATTATTAAAGTTATTTATAAACCCATCATTTGTATAGGATGTCTTCTAAATCCCTCTGCTATATCATCTACCTGTACTTGTCTCCTTTCTCTCGCAGTTCGTCTGCTGTTAGTTTCTTCAATTCGGAGGTAAGGTCCTCCACTCCCTTCTTATTCTTGAGTGAGCACTTTACAGGCTACTGCTAAGCCTTGAATGCTTTCCGTTCGACCTTAGCCTCCTCAACTTCATCTTCGTCGATCTCCAGCATATACTCATCAGCCTCCACCAGCCATCCTTATTTATGCTTTTACGCATACTCCTGGGTTTTAGGGTTCTTCAATTTGGGAACAAAGTTGCCTTTGAACACGAAGCTAATGCAATATTTTTGATCAATCGCAGGAAACGGAAGATAGTTGTCCACTGCCTAGAATTTTTATTTGTAGTGAGAGTATTTGATGGTAATAAGGCTGATCACTGGCTACTTTGGGACAGGTGCTTCTTAAACAACCGGAGCAGGTGCTTAGATTTTCTCAACTACACTGGCCTTAACTATAGGCACTTCCTTCTTTATTTATTATTGGACTAAGGGCTTTGGAGGAGGTTGTTTCTTCGGTACAGATGTTTTCTTAGTGGGCTGAGGAGTAGGTGCCTTTTTAGCGATAGTAGGACTTTATTTGAGTTTACCTCCGATGGTATTGAGTACAGCCTTCTTCCCTGACACCCCGATCCCTATGTCTAACTCACGGCTTTTCATCACAGAATAGTAATGTAATACATATTATGTCGACTAGTTTATTTAACTTTGGCTGTGTTAGGCTTAGTTGTCTGACAATAGTATTTCCAACAAATCATGTCAACTAAATTACCGACAAATCAGCAGTAATACTAATATAACAAAATGGCCAAAAACGCTAAAGGATTAAACTCTAGCATCCATATTGCATCTCATGTAAGAGAATTAAGTGTGTGTAGGTTTAAGGTATAAATATGCAAAGAAAAATATTTCTTTTATATAATTTCAACTAATGATTCCATCAGTCGATCCCAAAACAGGAGGCATTCCCTTCAAGACAGAAGAATAGCAGAAACCTTAAACTAAAGCATAGAACAAGTACAGTCAGTTCTCCAATATCAACAAAGACTTCAATCCTGTCCCTTCCAAGCTCTCTCTTGAGGAACGATACAAACTCATCCGGTCTGTTGGCTCCGAGTGTATTCAGGAGGACTAACTCATGTAAAGACTCAAGGAGCCTCGGTTCCTGAGATGCTACGATGGGTTTGAGCCTTCAGGCAGAATGCACATCGCTCAGGGAATCCTGAGGGCCATCAACGTCAACAAGCTTGTGGATGCCGGCTGTGTCTTCATCTTCTGGGTGGCCGATTGGTTCGCAATGCTCAATAACAAGTTTAATGGAGACATTGATAAGATTCGATTAGTTGGAAGGTACTTTATCGAAGTGTGGAAGGCTGCAGGCATGAAAATGTCCAATGTTGAGTTCTTGTGGGCGTCCGACGAAATCAATAGCAAGCCTCAGGAATACTGGATGATGGTTATGGATATTGCCAGAAAGAACACAATTAACAGGATCAAAAAGTGTGCCACTATTATGGGCAGGAACTAAGGAGACGATCTTATGACTTCCCAACTGCTGTACCCTTGCATGCAGTGTGCAGATATCTTCTTCCTTAATGTTGACATCTGTCAACTAGGTATCGACCAAAGGAAAGTTAACATGCTAGCCAGATAATATAAGACTGAAGGTAAGAAGCCTATTATAGTTTCTCACGATATGATATTGGGGCTGCTTGAAGGCCAGACTAAGATGTCAAAGAGTGATCCAGATTCTGCAATATTTATGGAGGATTCTGAGGAGGAAGTCAAGCGCAAAATTACCAAAGCCTTTTGCAAAGAGAAGGTCGTTGAGGATAATCCTATTCTAGACTACTGCAAGCACATTATTATGCAGGCGAGGAAGGAGTTCAGAATCCAGAGACCACCCAAATGGGGAGGCGACCTGTAAATTGTTTGTAATTTAGAGTGTACACTTCATACGAAGAACTAGAGAAGGATTTCGTTGAGGGGAAACTTCATCCAGGAGATTTAAAGCCTGCAGTTGCCAAGGTGATTAACTAGCTCATCGAACCAGTCAGACAGCACTTTAAGAATAATTAAGAGGCTAGAAATCTACTGCAATTGATCACAGAGATTTCTAAGAAACCAACCGAATAACCTAAGACTAAAGAGGAAGGAGAAAAAAAGGAGGTTGCTGGTGAGGGAAAGGCCAAGTAGGCTAAATAACCGAAACAACCTAAACAACCTAAAGAGCCAAAATAACCTAAGGCTAAACAGGGCAAATAAGCTAAAACAGTATAAGTACCCGCCGTAGAAACACAACCAACTGAGGAGAAGCCAAAGTAAGCCAAACCCTAATGATTTTAGGATCAAAATCAATTATTATTTCAACCTTTTAAAGTAGCATTATTTGTGGGATGATTTCTATCACTCAGTACTTACTGAACTTTCTGATAACTATTTCTGCAGATTTACCATTAGATGGAGCCGATCCCTGGAACAGCCAGAGGTTTATATGCACAACCAGTGGAATTGAGGGAATGTAACCTGAATAAGTACTTGGTATGGTCCATGTTGCAAACTGATTAACATTGTCAGACCGATGCCCATATAAGCTCTGGTAAGTTACATTATTCGCAGACCAATTGAACCTGTGAGTTGTGTAGTTACCACTTGTAAGGCTCATATTGGCTCCTGTTGATATGTAGCTTTTTGAGGTGTCTGAAGGGAATAATGTGTAAAATAGTCGAGGGTTGGATGCGTTCGACCATTGAGCGAACTAAATATCGATCTAGTTCGTCCCATCAGGAACTCCTGCAGTTCCAGACGGATAAAGAAACAGTCCTCCAACAATATTCTTGTCGTATTGATCAATTCTTCCAATGACCCACCATTCAAATGTACCATAAGTAAAGTTTACTGTGGTAAATAGTTAGGCACAAGTCCAAGTACCTGCTGTTTTATTTTTAACGATCTTGAGATGCAGATCGCCGTTAGAATCAACATTTACATTCTGATCGGACCAGATATTGGGTCCTGGACCAGAAGACCCTTGGTTTCGGAGGTTCCAGGTATACCCACTCCAGACTATCTGCTTGCAGCTGGTCATAGCGAATAGCACCGCACATATGGAAATTAGCCCCAATATTCTCATAATATCTTATTTAATGTAAATCGCTCAAATACAACATTGAATCAAACTATTAATTGCTATTTAAATCATGCCGATTGCTTAGCTTGTTTTTACTTTTAGTTCAAAGCCTACAACATATACTTCCCTAGTTGCGCGGGAGATGGAGCTATCCTAATGCCGACATCCGTAAGTGTCTTTTGTTTGCTGAATGCATCGCCTTTTCCCTCTGCATTTATTTACTCAATTACTTTGGACGATGGCTCCTGCGTGACCCATCCGTCTTTCAGGAGGAGCAGTCACTCCAGCAATGAACCCTACTACCGGTTTGTTTTATTTGTTGTTTGCTTTGATCCAGGCGGCTGCCTCCTCTTCCGCAACTCCTCCAATCTCCCCAATCATGATAATTCCTAAGTAAACAGCTAAGTTACCCTTGGTTTCAGGATCCTCCATAAACCTCTCCAACACATCGATGAAGTTAGTACCGTTAAATGGGTCTCCTCCAATACCAACCACTGTCGACTGACCTAGACCTGCTCTAGTGGTCTGGTCGACAGCCTCATAGGTGAGGGTACCAGATCTGGACACAATACCAATTTTACCAGGCCTATGGATATATCCTGGCATGATTCCGATTTTGCATTCTTCAGGTTTGATTATTCCAGGGCAGTTCGGACCGATAACTCTCGTCTTATTTTGGGATTTTAGCGCATATTTCACCTTTACCATGTCCTGCTGAGGGATACCGTCAGTAATGACCACTACCAGGCCGATCTAAGCCCTTACAGCTTCCATAATAGCTTCGGCAGCACCAGGCGGCGGCACATATATGACACTAGCATCGCATTGAGTATGCTTCTTGGCTTATTAGCAGTTTTTGAACACTGGGAGCCCCAGATGTGTAGTGCCTGCCTTCTTCGGTGAAACTCCTCCAACCATTTTGGTTCCATACGATAATGCCTGCTAAGTTTGGAATGTTCCCTAAGTAGAGTAGGTAGGATACCTGGTTACCAGTCATCCCCTGACAGATAACCTTCGTATGTTTGTTAACCCAGACGTAAGGTTTAGTGTTAGCGAAGGATCTTATAATGTATTTGGTGAGCATATATAATAATAAATGAGTTGAAAGATAATAGAATCGCAGTTTTAGATAAAGTAGGGCGCGAAGGAAATAAATTTTATTTGTTGGCTGTTTTATAATAAAGTTATCAATAAATGAAGTGTTTTTTTCATATAATATCGATAATTGTTCGAAGAGGATGCAGCAGACTAGTAAGGGCAGCGAGCAGGATTAATCTAACTCTAAGGGGGAAATTCACTCCTAATAAGATAACTCGGCTTCGGGGCAGCATGAACTCACCAGCGAACCCCACTTGTTCGACTGGAAAAATAAGTGGCTTAAAGGTACCCCCACACCCAACTCAGGCTAAGAGTACTCTCATATGCTCAAAAATATTGACAAATACTGCGCTGCATTCGATTTTGCTCGATATCCTAAAAAGACTCATCCCGAATCCATCTACTCTAATCCCGAGAGTAACACTTCCACATACGCAGACGGCACCGTCTATTTTGTAGAGGCTGGCTCGATTGGTTCTGAGTTTGGCTTTCCTCGTGTCAACATCAGGAAGAGATATCGCTGGAAGAAAATGAACTTCACTACCGACCTACCTAAAAAGCATCCCAAAGTCACCTACATCGTAGCTTCCGCAGTTAAGTGCGAGCGGTTTTTCCCGAACTCCAAGAACGAGGGGCCTCTATTCAGGATGCATGCAGTTATGCTCTACAAACCGGACCATGCGTCGAAGCAAACGGTTCCTAGCGAGAATGACGCTGACATTTCTAAAAGGTATGTGCTATGCCATATCCGAAAACTAGACTCTACGTACAAGTCAGGTATTCAATAAACACTATTAAGGTGATAAAAATAAAAAGAAACTCAGTGGAGGCCATGATACCCCTGCCGTTGAGATTGAGTAGTCGCCGGATGAAAAGTCGATAGCCAACCAGTCAACGTCGCAGTTGCTAGAGATAACTCCACCTGATGGGGATCTTTGGGAACAAATTTTTCAAGGCGGAATAGACTACTTTCGGCTTTTCAAACACCTACATAATCTCAATTGCTCGGTCAAGGATTTAGAATGAATCTGATCCGCAATTTTCCCTAATCGAATATTATCATAAAATTGAATTCTCAAACCACTTTCCGCAGTCCAACCGCTGGACTCATGTTCCTTCGCACTGTAGCTTCGTTTCTATTCTTCTGCGGAAGGTTCTGTGGCTGCAGTCGAGCAGTACCTATCAGTTTGGATTCTTTCAACTCCAGTTCCTTTGAAAACTAGGTACTTAGTTTATGAGTTTATCTCCCCTCTAAAGACTTAAACTTCATGTGGCTATGGGTAACATCCGACTGCAACCGAACAATAAGCTGCTACTTTTTTGCAAGAGTTAACTGAGTCTTTTCCAGCTCCGCTTTGAGAGTCTCTACTTCGTTCTGGAGTTTCCACAACGATTAATTGTATTTCTAAATAGCTCAACCATTACCTGTATTTCCTCAATAAACTCGTGGTTGTTTTTAACAATGAATTCTGCTGACTCCTTGAGTTCTGCCCTCATTCTCTCGATTTAAACATTGAGTTTGAAAAACACTGGGTCCTTCTAATATGATATTTTCTGTGGCATACATTTTGCTGATTAGAGTTACGCTAAAAGTAATGCCTTCTGAGATTACATCTTCCGTATATAACCCTCTGCCTCTGCTAATTTGGACTACAAATATTAGTTCTCCTCCGATAGCTCGTGATTCAAATTTACTAGTTCGGCGATCTAGATTTATGGTCCTGGGTTACCATCCTTGTCCTTCAAACGTATTTAGAAGCCTACACCCGGGTTTTTCTGTGGACTGTCCGGGGGGTGAGACCCTTATAACTCTTCAAGGCACTCCGATATAATGTCAGGCCCTCCTTTGTTCTTCTAGTCGCTTATTGAAGTTTTAGAGGGGCATATTGAAGAGGTGTCCAGAGGCTCTCTGTTGGCAGTGGGTAACTGGCGAAGATAAACGAGGATAGTTTATAGTTCCTCTACGTAGGACTGCATGATGTTTTCGCTGACTATCTTGTCGGTGGTACGTGAGCGGACTATATTCTCCAGCACCCCTCTGATTTCCCTGACTACGAATAACATTTTAAGCATTTCTGCCTCGACCTCTTTGGCCTTCATCGTTATAAATTCAGAAGCAATAGACGATCACACATCAGAGCAGTTTTCACAGGGTTTCAGTACAAACTCTCCGCTTTTCTTCCAAGTAAACTATCTTTTGCGCT
This sequence comes from Hydropsyche betteni, assembly GCA_028571205.2. Lineage (NCBI taxonomy): Eukaryota > Metazoa > Arthropoda > Insecta > Trichoptera > Hydropsychidae > Hydropsyche > Hydropsyche betteni. Next base: position 20,463 of record JAOXNN020233616.1, read on the forward strand.
TCAGTAGAGCTGCTCCTAGGGGACTGCTGGGACAGTTCTATTAAATTTTGAGGCACTTCTCCTTCAGCGCTATCTGCCCCTTATCAAGTAGTACTTTCTTCTCTTGAGGCTCAGGCTCTTCGAGTTTTCTGGCTGGGTCAGCTGCCCTGTACACGACTGTATTTTCCTTGTTCATAGAATGTTTTTCGTTAGGAATAATTATATATTGCTGATTTCCAATTCCTTTTAACTGTGCCCTCAATTAATTCTGATGCTAATCTCAAAAGATACTTAGAAATAGTAGGTAGTACAGTATTACCGGCCGGGAGGTTTCAAAACTAAGTTTCATTATTAAGCGCCAATTATTATACTGTATTTGTATTACTGTCGACCAAATATTGGTTATGATAGTTTATGGGGAAGTGTTGAAATAATATCTGGATGTAGCCTTAAAGCGTATTCTCCAGAGAATAATACAATCAACCTGAGTTCTGGGAACAACGCTATGCTTCTAAGAAGATTTACTTCGACTGGTACGTGGAATACCCCTAGTTGAAGTACACCCTCGAATCTCTATACAAGGTATCGAAGAAGGCCAAGATATTGATGTTGGGATGTGGAAATAGTAAACTGTCAGAGCAGATGTACGATGATGGCTACCTCAATCTAGTTAATATTGATATCAGTGAGAGTGTTATCAATCAGATGAAAGAGGATTGTGATCGGAAGGGGAAGAAAATGTAATGGTTGGTTATGGATGGCACGAAGATGACCTTTCAGGACGGAGAGTTCGATGTAATACTAGATAAAGGCACCATAGATGCTGTTATCAGTGGCAAAATCCTGACGATTAGTGATCCCATGCTCAGATAAACCAGAAGAGTGCTAAAACCTTATGGTAAGATAATAATCATAACGCATGGACCTCCAGACGGAAGAAAGAAGGTGTTCGAAGGGCCACTACCTTTCAATGAGTTTAGTTATGAGTTTGTGAAGCTACCACTGTCTGATATGGCTATGATGATAAACCTGATGAGGTCTAATCTGAAGGATAAGCCATTGAAGAACATAGTTCAAAACAAGTAGGCTCTCCAGCAATCGATGCTAGAGTACAGGATAATGCAGATTAGAAACAGGAATAGGAAACCGGAGGCTCTGAGAATCACTTGGAATAAACTACAGTAAACTAGTAAAACGAATGATAAAGCTGATCAAAAGAAGCAGGAAGAGGTAAAGAAGTAGGTTAAGGAAGATAAGGAGCTTCCGAAATAGAAATTAGAAGGGTAGGTTCCCAAGTAACCATAATAAAAAGCTTAAGAAGTTCCTGCTAAGAAATAGGTGCTGTATAATCCTCAAAAGCAAACACACTGCTACGTGTATCTCATTCAGTACAAACCTCATCTAAGGGTAATGCCATCTTTCTCCGCAGTAGCCTAACAACCCGATATTCGTTTAGCTCTAAAGGAGCTGAAGCTCTAACCCATAAAATTAGATGAAAGCAGTGGAGTAATATAGTTTAACCCTGAAGTAGAAGATTATGTAGACATAATAACTTAGGAGCCACCTTACATATTAGCAGCTATCAAGCATTTACAACTGCAAAACGTCTAATTACCTCGAATAGTTATTCGTCAACCAGGACAATCAGGCAGAAAGTAAGCTCAATAATCCCTGATGGTGCGCCTGCATTACAAAGTGAATAAAAATGACAATTACTAGGGATATGTATAGTCACTCTCCAAATAGAAGATGACCCTCAAAGGTACATTCCATAACTCCTGTCAAAAAGGCTACAGCAGATAGGTGTTTACCCAAATCCAATCAACCTACCAACTCGTAGATCAACTACCCAGTTCAAAAGTCAAATTAGCTGCTCTTCCTCCCACCGTCTACTAGAATATCTAAGTCTTCTCTAAAACCATTAACGACTCCAACCTCCCAAAGCGCATCCTTTCCAACTAACTCTTTGTATCCACCCTCCAATAGTCAGATACAGCTAATGTGTAGTTCAGTTTCTATTATTTGGCTGGATCCGATACAGCTGCCATCAGACAATGGTTCGAAGCTGCAGGGTTGATAGTTTAGAAGGTGGATAGAGGGTGTACTTGGTAGAATCCTTTCTGGTTGATTCGATCGCTCAACCTTATGGCTACTCAGTACAACCCTCCCCAATGTCCACCCTATAAAGTCTGCCAGTTCTAGAGCACATTCAACCATTCCCAGCACCACCCCTAGCTATCAACTCCCAGCACTCAACTCCTAACCCTCAGCAGCAAATACGCCATCTGCATATTATCCTAGCTACTGCTAGCCTGCACCTAGAATTGAGAATGGTGAATAGTATAAATTAATATAAATCACTCACTTCTTGAGAGAACACATAGAATTCTTGCGGAAGTTGAACATAGCCACATCGCTGTTCTTTATTGAGTCTGTCACCCTATCTTTCAGCTGTTTTGAGCTTTCCCTAGTTTTGTTCTAGCTCTTAGCGTAACTAACCACCGTACAGTTATCCTTCCCAGGGCTTTAGTTATGCTTTAATGGTGTACCATGCATTTTCTTTTGAGGGGTAGTTGCCAGTAACTTAGTTGCTGATGATTTTGTGTTCGGGGGTTTCTCCGAGTAAGCAGGTTCCGATGGTGGATCCTCCATCAAAACCCCCAGAAAGTCTTGTACGCAGCTTGATTTGATGTTAGCGAAATTCTAAAATTATTGTTTCTGGAGCTCAATGAAATCCTTCTTAGTGGTAGGCTATCTTACAGTTTTGGTCTATGCGTTCGTTTTAGTTTTCTTCATATCGGAGGAAGCATCAGATGGTAGTCTCGTTTGGAGACACGTAGTATGCTTGGTAGAGTACTTCCCACTGTACACACTCTCTGGCTGTTCCTGCTGCTCGAAATGCTTCCTCTTTTTGTCCTTACTCATAAACGCACAAGCATAAATCGTATGGCCGGACATCTTCCGATTATCTCTTTTAGGAGATTTAACCGTCTGATAGTTTTCCTAATGTTCCATCTCAGTTTCAGCAACCGTAAGCTTCGACCTATAGCTCTCCCTCACAGTAGGAGAGTACTTTTTAGTTACTCTCCTCAGCTACGCTAGCTTCTGCTCTATCCTCTCCAACAGCTGGATAGGTTTCTCAAAATATTTATCTAAAGCGTTGCATGATTTTGATTGATGTTTATCAGACCCCGGATTCTCGTTTTTGAAGGAAGTGTTATCCAGAGATCTCAGTTCAGATCGATCTCTACTGAAATAGTTTATCAGTCTGTCGATCTGCTGGCAGTGGATGCTCCTTATCGATTATTTGCTGATAGGTCTCTAGTGTAGGTGCACTATATCGAGATGGTATTTCATGTAGTTGTTAGGAGTCATTGCCAGGTTCTGTGGTACAAACTCTAGAACTATGTCTCTTGATTAGAATTCGATCGCTATTCCCATCAAGGCTGCCCTTATTTCGCTCCAGTTCTCCAGAGTGTAGACGATGGGACGTGTTTAAATATGATCGTAGAGGAGGTGAATTGAGTGCTAATCGTAGAGAAGGCTCTTAATGGCGATGAGATTGGGATGGTTGAGTCTGCGAATTATGCCGATTCGGGTTTTGAGTTTTGCGCACTACTCCGAACTACTGTATTTGACCAGCCTGCGGAAGCTGGTTTTGAAATTAGGATTGGATCGTTGGTTGAATGGGTAAAATTACCCAATATTCACTATAAGCTCGCTCATAATAGATTATAAATATTGAGTCTAGCGGCCAGTGTCATCCTATTGGTCCTTGTAATACATCTGAAAGTTTGATATTTTGTGCGTAGCTTGTGTCTCTCATCAGAATATTCTATTACAGTTTATCATTCTAGACAAAATAGTTACTGAAGATTGTATCAGCATTAATCTAACTAACGATACTGTTGAGATGGGTATGCTATATTGTAATTATAATAAGTGTTGAGGCAGCTAAGTACCATGTCTACAATATAGTAGTGTCAAAAGTGGCAACATACGCTCTAGGGGGCACCCTCCTCCTATTCGCTATTCCTCCCTTCAGACACCGATTCGATGATAAGATATGGAGGCACGTGAGGAATTGGAACTCAAATGACCACTGGGATCGTTTCAGAACTCAAGAGTAATTCCACAGAATGCTGCGATAAGTAGGCAAAGGCTTCGTAACATTCTTGTCAAGCGATTCTTGAACTTATAGCTAACAGACGGACAATTTAATAGTCACATGTAATCAAGGCGTTTATCGAGAGAAGTAGACTGCATTGTTTCGGCTGTGTTAACTAGTGGAGGTTTTAGCTTGTTACGTGGTTTAGTGAGCCCAAGGGTTACCGAAGGTTGGGGTTGTTCTGTCTGCAGAGTTTCAATGTAATTTTTGAGCTCCTTTTCGAGTTTTATGTGTTCTAAACGTTCGAGTTTAAACGTCCTAAAGGATTCCTGCAGTTTAGCGTTGAGCCTGTCGTTCTCCTCTCGCATTCTATCGTGTGAGCTAAAACATACAGTTTAAATTAGTCGGTAGCAACCCGTACCAAATCCTGGATCATCGAAGTCAGGTGACTGGTATTGTGGTAGTCCTGCAGGATACTGTTCACAGCCTCCTCCCTCCGACAAACGAGGGATAACATTTCGAGCACTTGATCCAACAGCCCCAGTAATTGAGTTTCGATGTTGGTAGTGGTAGCTTACATCAAGCAGTTAATAATATGCATCATAAGAAATAGGTAGGCACACGTTTCACTGTTCGGGGTTCTGACTCTCGGGGGGCTGGTTCGTACTGTTGGTATTTAGTGTTCAGAAGGTCGTCAATCTACAAAATAGAGGCTTGGTTGCCACATCTATAGCAGTAATTTGGTGCTGAAAACACTGTTACGCATTTCTCTCCGTGCATTTTCCTATAACCTTCCATAGTTAGTTGATGGGCTCGACATATCATAGTTAGGCTGTTGGTGTGGCAGAACTTGTTTGATTAGTCTCTCCCCCAGGTATACCCCGCAGATCTTGGCGAAGGTCCATATCCAACCTGTGTTTCATCGGGATCAGACCACAATAAATCACACATGGTTCCTTCCGTAGGAATATCTTGTCTTCTGTCTAGGTGGGCAATTTGTTAAATTCTCTCAATAGAAGGTGAAAGTCCACCATGCAGACAGAAGAATTTACCTTCTATGGTGGCTGCCAGTGGTAGGTAGTAGAAGACATCACTGAACATATACCAAACATTTTAGTTTCCATACTTTTTGACGCATTCATCATAGAATCCATACGACTTATTAGTTTACCTAACTCATCCATGAGTTACTTGTTCTAATGGTTGCCCCGTAGGATGGTTATACGATCCTTATGAAGGATCTTTAGTATTAGTATGTAGGAAATCGTCTATACGCTATTAAACCCTCGGTCGACATAATCGCCCATGAACAGGTAGTTAGTGTGCTGAGTGGTGGACGAATTACTGGAAGCTTTCCCCCTATTTCAAAAATTTCTAGAAGATCATAGAACTGTCCGTGGATATCGCCACACACAGTAACTGGAGCCCTAACTTCCTTGACATTCGACTCATTGATTAAAATTTCCTTCACCTGATTTAGCCCACCAAGGTTACCTTCTAGCAGACGAACTTCACATCCCGTTATTAGAGTGCTCTACACTTCTCCAGAATAGCCATGCATTTTGCTAAATCGGTCATTAATACAAATTTAATTAACTAAAAGCTTCCAAATCCGCCATTTTGCTTGGAGAGTTTTGGGAGGGAAATATGTTATTAATACCAGCATATGGAAATTTAAAAGGAACCTCAGCTTAACCTTCCCTGGGTAGAAAAATATAGGCCTTCGTCTCTAGGTGAACTCATCTCTCATGAGCATATTCTCAAGACGTTAGGCAAGTTTCTGCAGGAGGGGACGTTGCCCAATCTATTATTTTATGGGCCTCCTGGAACAGGCAAAACATCCACCATCGTAGCACTCGCTAGAGACCTCTACAAAGAAGAATACAACAAGCTCGTGTTAGAGCTTAATGCGAGCGATTAGCGTGGTATCGATACCGTCAGAGACCAGATTAAGTCTTTCGCTAGCTCGATGGCTCTGACAGCCACACAGTACAGCATATTGCATGTAGCAACAAGTCACTGAAGCTAGTAATACTTGATGAGGCTGATATGATGACGTCTGCAGCCCAGTTCGCCCTGAGACGAAGTACTCCATAAACCAACTTAGTCATTGAGAAGAGCTGGAAGAGCACAAGATTCTGCATGATCTCCAACTACGTCTCCAAGATAATACCGGCATTACAGTCCAGGTGCACAAGATTTAAGTTTAAGCAGGTACCGTTTGAGGCGGTAAAACCAAGAATATAGCTGATATGCTAAAAGTAGAATCTGAGAATAACTGACTAAGCCATAACTTCAGTCTACGATCTCTGTGAGGGAGATATGAGGAGAGTGGTTAACATGCTCCAAGCTTTATCTATTTCAAACTCCCTCTAAAAGCAGATAATCAGTAATAGGGAGGTGTACGAGTTTACGGGGAACCCTCCCCCTCAGCTGATGGCTGAAATATTCGATATTCTACAGACAGCCTAACCTCTGAAAGCTATTGAAGGTATCAACTATCCAACTTAGAAATACGCAGCATGCAACTAACCTACGGAATCTGTCTGTAGACAATAATTAAATATACTTACTCAAGGCTACTTTTGATTGATACCTTAAACTACACCAAAGCCTATCTGTTGAGTAGACTAGGCGACCTGTAATACCGAATGTCGAAGGGCTGCAACGACCACCTTCAACTAGCATCACTAGTGGGTGTGTTCTTCTAAAGCAGAGTGGCTGTAAGGAACTGATTGTCCATAAGTCAACAAGTATAATATTATTTACTATCATTTCTTGTGGTTTACTATACGAGGCTACTTGATAGCTGATCGTTTGAGGGAGTCTTTCAGCAGGTCTCTGACCAAAGGCTCCTTCGCCGACTATTTAAGGGTGTTGGTGAACCACTCGTTAGCTTTATCTGCTCCTTTCTGGGTGGAATTCACTCTCATTGACTTCCCTGCCCTGCTGAAGGCTGACTGTTGGGTGGATTTCATGTTGCTCTTAACCATTAGGCTTCCATTCCTCTTCATCTAATCATCATCCTTAAGAAATTTGAAGACGGCAGCCTGCTCCTACTTGAGTTTGATATCCGGCTGTAGGGATTTTTAGAAGCGATCTAGCTGTCTTAAAAACCCTGGGTTTGGGCATATAACTGCCCTTTTTTCTCTTACGAAATTTAGAGCCCTCAACATCGGCCAAGTATGGAGCCTCATCAGATACATAATAACAATTGTTGCTGACTTCATTACTTATAATTTACCCTCGATACCCCTGCTGCACAGTGTACCAGCACATTTCCATTCTACATAGCTTCCGATAGAAAGGAAAATGCGGAGCTGAAGTGCTGCGACATATCGTAATTAGGCATATCGAAAGCTTCAATCTTTTTCTGGATGATTCCTGAGTCCTTTTTATAGCTGACATCGAGAGCAGCAGCCGTATAAACTGAATGAGCAGGATGTTACCATACTTGATGCTTTTGGATGCTAAAAGTTTTATGTCGGTCGCTGCTGACCAGTCACCCAACCAAAGTTAGTTTCCCTCCGGTGATCTATAGACCAGGTTCATATTCTTATAGTTAGGGAAGAAGCCCATCATTTCCTATTAATATAATCAACATTTGAATAATTCTTATGAGTCAGGACTAAACCAAAGGCAAATCTCTAGTTGCGCCCCTCTTCAGCAGGAAACAACCTACTACTGACTAGAAATCAGTTAAAATAGGTATGTCGGACAACTAACTAAAAGAGTAATAGCAGCAACAGTCTAAACCCCAAACAATCAAAGAGCAGTCGGTGAGCCAACCTACAAAAGCGGAGTCCTAGGTAAACAAGGAAGAGGGTTCGGGGGAGTCTAGGGCGCATAGCCGTTCTAGAAGCAGAAACAAATAGAGAAAAGTAAAGCAATAGCATAAGAAAAATCGCTAAAACGATCGTCGTGATAAAGGGAATAGTAGAAACGACCGACCTAAATAGTAGCACTCGAAAAGCAACCGAGACAGAAGTCGTCATGATAGATAGCATCAAAGACATCGAGATCAGGATAGACACGAAGACACCTAAAAGAGTACGACTTACTATAAAACCAAACTATGCCCTGCTTTTCTGAACGGTAAATGCAGTAAATAAGGGAAATGTTCGTTTGCTCACGGGCAGCAGTAACTGAGATAAATGCCTAACTTTAAAAAGACTAAGCTCTGTCTTTAGTATATGCATGGTAAATGCCCGTACTCCAGTAGATAGTGTAAATATGCTCATGGGTAGAATTAGCTGAAGAAAACCCAAGGTTCTAGCAGCCATAACAACCATAGTAGTCACAGCTCTAAAAACAATTATGAATAAGTAAATAGTAAGTATCGGATTAGCGCCTACGATCCTTATGCACATTCTGTTCCCTATCCCAGCGGTCCGCCTCCTTATGGGCACCCTTCAGGAGGACCCAGCTACCCCAGTGCTTCTGGGATGTCTGGAATGGCTCCTTCATATCCAATACCGGCTAGCAGGACGGGCTACCCTGTTTATGATCGTCCTAATCCCGGCAGTTGGGCAGGTGGTTATCCCTCTCCCTGGCCTGCAGGATCAATGCGACCTGAATTAGGTCCAGGTCCGATGCCATCTCCAACTCCACCAAGCTTTCCTCAAAGTTTTGACCCCCAATCATCTTTTAGACCATGGGAGATACCCCCACCAAACTCTTCAACTTTGAGCAGAAACGACGGAATGATACCGGGAAGTTCTGCACCTATGTTCCTACCTCCTAACACTTTTGGATCGACAAACTCAACTTCGTATGGGACTGGATCGGCACTCACCCACTATTCTTCTGGTTTGTATGGAAGCACCACTCCCAACGTTTCTGTCCCCTACTATCATACACCGATTACTGCAGGCACTGGCAGTACTTTTGACTCTTTTTCAATGGGAATGGGCTAACCTATGCCCCGGAGAATGCCTCTTAATCCCGAGCGTTGAAGCGTTGATTGTTTTATTCGGCCCGGAATTATTCTGCTGTCGTCCATTTCTGCTCCCCATTTGAGTTTGATTTGTTAAAATATAACGCATAATATGGCTGACGTCGACTAACCACCCGCATAACCACAATAGCCAGTAGAAGTGGAGGATCCTGAGTATGAGCTGGAGTAGCCCATCGCTCTAAAGAATAGATAGGAGATAAATAGGGCTTTGTTCGGTTCCCTTATCAAAGATAATCTATCCAAATTTTGCAAAACCTTCGATGGCTTGGGCTACTCTTTCATAAAACTGTCTCTAGTCAATAAAGCATTAACAGGGATATACGACGGCATAAACAAATACCCGCATCTAAGGTAAATGGAGTTGAATAACAACCTTCTCGCATCATTGCAAGGGCTTTCCAAACTGAAATACCTAATATCATTGAATTTGTCAAAAAACCTAATAGAAGATATTGGCATTCTGGCGAACGATGACCTATTCCCTCATCTCTAAACCTTGAACCTATCAAATAACAAAATAAAAATGCTGGGATCGGTCTACCTAAAGAAGATCAAGCACCTAAATCTAAATAATAACGAGATAGAGGATATTACGGGGTTCGATGGCAGCAAAACCCTCGTAATCCTTTAGCTTCGAGGAAACAGAATTAAAGACGTGTCCACTCTCAGTCACCTACCCAAACTTCGATAGTTGTACTTGGCGGATAACCGTCTGTAGGAGGTGACTGGGCTGAAGTTGATGGATGAATTAGTTAAGCTTCACCTAAGAAAGAACAAAATAAGCAAACTTTCCAATTTGCATGGGTTACCCAGTCTCAAATACGTAAACATACGAGAGAATGTGATTAATAAGATCGACCAACTGCAACCCATCCCTCAGACAGTCACCATTCTAAACATACTGGCGAATCCGCTATCCTAATAACTGGCAGATAACACAAAGAAATAAGTCTGGATGCTATACCGGCAATTCGACAAAGTCAACAAACAGGAAATTACCCTAGAATAGAAGGGCGACTTCGACAAGTAGTACAAGGATCGATTGGCATAGAAATAGTAAATAAATATTTATCTAGACGTTAGAGGCTGGAAAAGTAGCAGGCTTAACGATAGGCAGCCGCAAACAAGTAACCCTAGCCCGATGCTTCATGATATTCATGATTAAATATTGTAAATGATCGTTAATCCTCCCATCGTTGCTCTAACTATTTGAGAATCTAACGATCATACAAATGGAACCGACTAGTCCCACCACTAATCAACCCGCCTATCCTAAATGTCTGAAAGGAAACTAGGCTAGGAGTGTATGCCTCAGCGAGCAATGCAACATTTATCCGTTTTTCTGCGCAGTATGTTAGTAATAGGTTTGCGAGTTAAAGCATCTTCATGGGGAGAAGATAGCTTCGACTGGATTTAGAGAGCTTATGAAGAAAGTGAAGGAGTATCAAGTGGTTCGGCCTGAATTGGCTGAGATTTGCAGACTTTATCGGGAGTCACTGGAAAAACTCAGAAGGGATATCACAAAATTTGTTGAAAGATAGCTCGTAGAGATATAAGAATTCCTGAAGAGGTCCGTTGAGTTTCCATAAAGTTAAAAAACAGTTGTGCGAAAGCTATTGGACAAATAATACGAGACCTTAAAAGGATTAGAGATGGACAAGGTTTGGACCTGTGTAAAAACGGATTCATCTCAGAGGGTTAATAGGTTCGAAAACGAACTCACTTACATAAAGAACAAAACCATTGAGATAAATGAAATATCTGCCGACTTCTAAAAAGCGATCAGCTTAATATAAGCCTCAACAATTCCAGAGCTTGAAAAACAGGAGAAGAATCCTCCGAAGAAATAAACCAAATCGTCAGCAGAAGTCCGTAAATAGGCTACATGACTGTTTTTTATATAAATTACTTATTGCTGTTATTGATTCACTGAAGATTCGAAAAGATGTCTCAAACTTTACAGAACCAACGTAGTTTCCGAGAGATGCCCTTAGTTAGAAGGCTGTTGAAAAATAGATGATCAACATTCTGTCTTTCTGATGCGGGAATATAAACGCAGCATATCTTTGGCATATCATAAATAAAATCTTTGAGTTTAAGAATGAGAAGTACAGCTACTTCATCATCTGCTTCAAGACCCGTAGGCGGTGCTGCAGTCTACCAATCCCAACAATCCCGAGGTCCTACTAAAGATTTCGAGGGTGAGATGTTCGATGTCATTGCCGACAACCTCGCAACTCTTAACTGGGCCGATACCGACGGGCCCGAAGTCCTGATTAGAGGCGTCAACGACTTTGCCCTCCTCAGGAATTTGAAGAACGCTCTCCTTTCCCTCAGAGCAGACTTCGCCGGCGATGAAAGAAACCGAGTCATTGTTGATGGTGACAAAAGAGAGGATTTCAACAGAAGACTTCTTCTCCTCGAGCACTAGATTGAAGGTCTCCTCAAGAGAAAGATTAACTACTCCCTCAAGGACAAGGATGGATCCCACAGATCACTCGACTATACTAATATTCTCAACGAGAAGGAAAACCAAATCGTTGAGCTCGAAAAGAAGATCCAGAATTACGAAGAGAGACTCAGAAGAGTTGGTGGAAGATAGACCGAACTCGAAAATCGAATTGTTGCACTTACTGCTGATCTCAAGAGAAAGGAAGATATCCTTAAGGGAAAGAATGAAGTCATCCTCGGAGAGTTTGCCAAGAGCCAAGAGTTCAAGGAAGCCTGGTTGAGAGTCAGAAAGAATGTTGAGAATGCCAGATCAAGATACCCAGACATCGAGTCTATTGCTTTCCAGGGTGTTGTATTCCCTACCACTGACGAGATTAGAGCTGACGTCCTCACTAGAGACAATGCCTCCTCCAGAACCAACATTCCAGGCATTCAAAGACTCAGAGGAAGCCTCGTTACTCTATTCAAATAATTCGAAAGACTGCTTAACTCACCAGACCTTACTCAGGCAAAGATCGACGGATCTTTGGAAGGTTTCCTTCTTGGACTTGAAGGATCCAGACTCAGAGAGACTAGCGCTCAAGTTATTTAGAGGGCCAAGCTTGAGGAGAGGTACAACAAATTGAGAGCCTCCTTCGCTGGAGCAGCTGGACTCTTCAAATCTCAACTCGAAAGACTTAAACTCCAAAACCCAACATTCCGCTTCGAATTCGACTCTGGAATTTTCGATATTCTCCAAGGTGAGAGAATCGATACTGCTATCGTCAACGGAGTTCTTCAGGTCGAGAGATGGACTTAAAAGACCGTCGAAGTCCCAGTCCAAGATGCCCGTACCAAGCATCTTATCCACTTGCTTGCAATTCAAATGAAGAAATACTTCGAGAAATATCCAAAACTCAGAGACGAAATTGACAGCAGACTCTACGAGTTCTTCCAACAGGAAATTATCGATGTCATCGAAGTTGACGAAATCGACAGAGTTGTCTCAATCGTTAAGTATGTTCCTCAAGTTGTCAAGGTAGAGAACGTTTATGCTTATTCAAGCAAGAAATCCAAGAGAGTTGAGTTCCATCTCAGAGTTCTCATTAAGGCACTTTTGGAAGAATTAGAGAAACTGAGAAGAAGAACAGGTGTTGTCCTTGAGATGGACGAAGGAGTTCTCGGAATGATCAACGAGTAGATTATGGGACTTGTAGATGTCGATGACATTCTTAAGGTCTTCAGAATTGTTCCTAAGATCGTCGAAGTTGAAAAGATTGTCGAGAAGGTTGTCGAGAGAGTCGTTGAGATTCCTCAGGTCGTACCTATTGAAAAGATCGTCGAAAAGATCGTTGAAGTGGCAAAGATCCAAGAAGTCGAGAAGATTGTTCACGTTCCAGTCGAAATCATTCGATATGTTGATAACGTCATCGAAAAGATCGTCTAAGTCGAAAAGGTTATCGAAAAGATTGTGGAAGTTCCAAGAATTATTGAAAAGATCGTTGAAAGAGTCGTCGAGATTCCTAAAGTCCACGAAGTCGTCAACATCGTCGAAAGAATCGTCGAGAAGGAAGTTCCAGTCACCGTTGAGAAGGTTGTTAACCACCTGGTACCACAAGTTAAGGAAGTTGAAGTCATCAAGGAAAAGATTGTGCAAGTCGAAAGAATTGTAGAGAGAATTGTTGAAGTTCCAACAATTGTTGAAAAGATCGTCTAAAAGATTGTTCAAGTACCTCAAATCATCGAAGTTGAAAAGGTTGTCGAGAAAATCGTCAAGGTTGTTGAGTACAGAAACGCTAGAGAAATCGTCAACCACGTCGAAACTGTTCATGAAATCGTGGATAGAATCATTGAGAAACCAATCCCCGTCGTTCAAATTGTGGAAAGAATTGTCGAGGTTCCACAAATAATTGAAAAGGTTGTTGCTATTCAGAACGAAGTTATCAAGGTACAGGAAGTCAAGGCCATCGAAGAAAAGATTGTCTATGTTGACAGAATCAAAGAAGTCGAGAAGATCGTCAACCAAGTTGTTCCTCTGATTAAGGAGGTCGAAAAGATCGTAGATAGAAGAGTTGAAGTTCCTATCATAGTCGAAAAGATCTTAAAGGTTCCCGAAGTAATCACTCAAATAGTTGTTGAGAGAGTCGAGATTCCCAAAATTATTGAGGTCGAGAGAACCGTCGATAAGATTGTTGAAATCACCAAGTTAGTTGAGGTTGAGAAACCAGTTAACCACTACATCAGAGAGAACCAAGTCAACAAAATTATCGTTGAAAAGATTGTTGAAGTTCCTAGAACCGTCGAAAGAATTAAGGAAGTTAGAGTCAACATAGACAAGATCATCGAAAAGATGGTGGAAGTACCAAAGGTCGTTGAGGTCGAAAAGATCGTCGAAAAAATTGTTGTCGTACCAAGAGTTATCGAAAAGATCGTTGAGGTAATCCAAGTCGTTGAGAAGATCGTCGATAGAATTATCGAAGTCGAGAAGATCAGAGAAGTTGAGAAGATTGTTCAAGTTCCTATCATCACCGAAAAGTTGGTGGAAGTGGAAGTTATCAAGAATATTTACCACACTGTCCCTGAAATCGTTGAAAGAGTCATCGAAAAGGTCGTTCCAGTTGAAAGAATCGTTGAGACTGTAAACGTTGTCAAGGAACCAGCTGAAAAGATCGTCGAAGTTAGAGTTGAAGTTCCTAGACAACTCGAAGTTGAAAAGATCATCACCAAGACTATTGAGGTTGAGAAGGTTGTTGAGGTTGAGAAACCCACAACAGTCGCTGTTGAGGTTCCAGTTCCAGTTGACAGAATCGTTGAAAAGGTCGTACCTGTCTACAGAGAAGTTGAGAAGATCGTTCAAGTTCCTCAAATCGTCGAAAAGATCGTTGAAGTTAGAGTTCAGGAGGTCAAGATCCAGGAAATTGAGAGGTTCGTCGATAAGGTTGTGGTCAACGAGAGAATAAAGGAAGTCGAAAAGATCGTTCCCTACGTCCAAGAAACCATTAAGGAAGTTCCCTCAGTCAGAGAGAAGGTTGTTCCAGTCCAATCCATCGTCCAAGAAATCAAGACAGTCCAAAATCTCGTCGAGAAGATAGTTGCCATTACCAATGAATTACCAAAGGTGTATGAGATCGAGAAGCAAATTGAGAAGGTAATACAAGTTCCTCAAATTGTCGAACTTGAGGTTATCACACCAATAATTGTCAAGGCTAACCAAGTTATCGAGGCCATTAGAGAAAAGATTATTGAGATTCCAGTCATCCATCAGGAAATTGTCTCAGTTCCTACCATCGAAGAAAAGATCGTTGCCGTTCAAAACTTCCAGACTCAAGTGAAGTAGGTCGTTGTCAACAGAGACAAGATCGTTGAAGTCGAAAAGCTCATCACTAAGACTGACACCAGAAACTTCGTCCAAGACCAAGTTAAAATTGTAGACAGATTCGAAGATAGATCTATTCCAGTGTTCTCCACTGTCGAGAAGATCGTTGAGGTTCCTCATATTCTTGAAAAGATTGTCGAAAAGATTGTTATTATGCCTCAAATAGTTGAGGTCCTCAAGTATGTCCACGAAATCGTTGAGGAGGAAACTCTTGGCGTTGCAGTCGGAGTCGATGTCTCAATCCAAGAGACCAGATACAAGGAGCTCTATGGAACCCTCAAGGTTAAGTTCGAATCTTTACTCACTGAATTGAGAAGACTCAAAACTAAGCATCCCGAACTTAAGGCCATCATTGAATTTATTGAGAAATTCTTGATTGATTTCGATAGACTCGCCCAGTTCCAGAGAATCGTCAGAGTCGATCACGAAAAGATCGTCGAGAGAGAGCACAACGTCCCTGTTCTTGTACCTACTAGAGATGCCTTTTCCATCAGAACTGACTTGGCCAACTCTCTTCTCGTCGAGAAATTGGTTCTAGAGCTTAGAAGACTCAGAAAGGATAACCCTGCCCTTAGATTCAACTTCGATGAGGACGTCCAATTGATCTTCTTCAGCGAAATCGGTAGCAATGTGCCAGGCAACCTGTCTGAAGAGATTCAGAACCAACTCAAGTCCTACTCTGACTCCATGTGGAGAAAGTTCACCAATATTGGTGGTAACTGGACAACTGATCACGAGCTGATCCTCAGCACCATCCTCCAGGAAAGATTCGCTCTTGCTAAGATGATCAGAGACGCTAACCTCGAAATCCAGAGAGCCAAGGCCACTTCTGACCAAAGACTCGAAGGACTCAGGAAGTACAAGCTCGCCAGAGACAACTTCGACCAGAGATACAGAGCCCTCGAGACTGAGGTCACTAGAACCATCAATGATCCGAGACTTCTCAAACTCTTCGGAGACTTCAACTCTTATCTCAACACTGAGATCAGAAACTTCGTCTACAATGAAGAGCCAATTGCAACCTTTGGAGTTCTCACTGAAGACGGTGCCTACCTCAGAATTGAGAGTATCCTCAGAGAGAGAGACGCTGAGATCATGCTCCTCAAGGACAGATACACTAACCTTCAAAAGACCCACCCAAGCCCATACATCGACAGAGACTATGCTCGATCAATTGAGCATCTCCAATCTGAAATCATCAATCTGAACAACCAGCTTGCCGCTGCTAGAGCACAAAGCACTGTCAGCGTCAACGTCACAGGCAACACCCAATAGTATGAGACCAAGATCAGAACTCTCAACGCTAGAATCCAAGAGCTCGAGAGCCAACTCAGAACTGTCAGAATCGAGACTGACGGACAAATGAGAACCAGCAAGACTGCTGCCGAGCAAAGCCTCAGAGAGTCCCAACTTAAGGTTGGCGACCTCGAGAGAAAGCTCAGCGCTTCTGACACCAAGATTGCCAACTACGAGAGAGAAATCTCAACTCTCAACTCAACCATCAACGATTTGAGAAGAAAGCTCACTGAGTCTGCCACTAGAGGAAAGGAGTTTGAGACCCCCAACACCAGACAGAGCTTCGAGAGCAGCAACGTCAGAGATAGCGGTCTCCAAAACACTTCCGCCTATCAGCCTAACCCAACCACTCCCTCCAGCCAGTACTCAAGCGCAGGATCATCTACTGCTGGAAACCTCACTTCCAGCGGAAGATTGACTCAGAGCGGCACCACTTATGGCCCAGGAGGAGTTAAGTTGACCGGATCAGGAGTCACCAGCGGAGCAGTCGGAGGCACAGCAACCGGTTATGGATCAGCCACAGGTTACGGATCAGCCACTACTGGCGGAGTCGCCGTTTCAGGAGGTTCAGGACTTTCTTCAAGCTACACTTCAGCTGGAGGCTCATCAGCTAGCTACGGTCCAACTGTCACAGGCGGTTCAGGATCTTCCAGTGCTTACCAGAGAGGCGGCAGTTTGAGTGGTGCCACAAGCAGTGGACTGCTCGGAACAAGCGGAACTATTGGAGGCGCCACCACCTCAACCAGCGGAACCACATTCTCATCTTCATCTGGCACCTACACACCAGGCAGTTACACCCCAGGCAGCTACAAGAGACCCAGTTGAATGATTTGATCGTATCGAGATTATTTATACATAAATAGAATAGCATGTTTTGTTTGCCTGATATCCACTCCAAAAAAAGGATTCTGGGAGGACCACTCTCTCACCGAGAATACAATAATAATCTCTTCCTTAAACTAGCTGATAAGCTGCCTAAAAATAACTAGTCCACTCTAAGTACATTCAAACAAACAAAAAGAATAGAATACAAGAGCAGGAGATCATCCCTGGCCGAACCCTTAGCACCCTCCCCTATCGTTAAACACTCCCTCCCAGCAAAATCTCCCAAGTGCCTACCCTACGTTACAGTATTTTTAATAGACTCTATCTCCACCTACTAATAAATACGCCAAAAGATAGTAGTGCTCGATCTTGAGAAGTACTTCGAAGCCTACTTCAAAAAAGTATTGAAGGGGGATTTCACTAGTGAATTCTACAGCAAAATAGAGCCTTACATCCAGATCATCGCATAAAGTAATAGCAAATAGCCTGCAAGATCCCTACCAATAGAGTATCTGCAGCTGGATAGCAAGTAGGGGCTGCTAGAGGCTATCAACGAGATTGAGAAGAAGGGGGAACATAAACTGGCTGTAGATGTAATCAAGTATTTCTGCATACCCAGTGAGTAGTATAGAGAGGAGGTTATCAAAGACATCAAACTCATTCTTAAGCAGGAACTGAGGGAGACATTCGACTATTTGGAGAGCCAACTGCAGGGAGAGTTTGTGCTAACTGATATGAAGAAGCAGCCTATTACTGATCTGTTAAGGATTAGGTTTAACACTGTGTCTATGATGTTTGCAAGTAGCAATAGCTGTGATAAAAGCTATGAGAGGTTCTTTACGTTAAATAGGGAGCAGGCTACAGGTAAGAAAAAGTCTGACTTTATCGATACCATTCGACTAAACTTTAGAATCAGTAACCCCAAACTAGATGTTGAGTAGCCACCTTTATCTACTGCCAGAACTACAACCACCCAGAGCAAACCAAAGCCCAAAGCATAAAAATCAATACAGGAGATAAGGAGGCTGAGGAATAATAGTCCTTCCCCTCGAGTAACAACTAAAGACGTATAAAGATAGAACATAATGTCTGAGTTTAAGTTACCCTCTGACGTCCTGTAACATTTCTACGAATAGTTCAGAGACCTCCGTCTGAACAACGATCGTTACAGGAAAGGATTCAATATTCTTAACTAGCATGAGCGAATTCTGTTGATGGAGGCACTCTGTGGCCACTCCCCCTATCTGAGAGGGAAATCGAAGTAGGCACTAAATCGTATATTTACCTGTCTGCCCATAAACCCCAACCAATAATACATCAGCCCCAAATAATACATTCAATTTAGGCTAATTGTCAACTGTGCAGTCAAATAATAATAAATGCTCAGTTTCCTCTCTAAATATCTGGGACTAAACGAGGGACCCCTCACCAAGAGCCAACTGAGTGCCATTCTGATGCTAACCCTAGGTAATTAGAGTTTAAAACAGGGTAACCCTAAACAGGACCCAACGCAACCAGAGTAATCGTCGATATAATGTGGGTGTGGCTCAAACGCAACCATTTCATCGAGCTTTATGAGGATACTGAGCTATTGAGACTCAGACAGTTCCTGGAGAAGTTTGGGAAGAACTAACTAATATACTACTTTATAGTTTCGATTATCTTTGGTACCAGCGAGGTGTCCCCAGTGGATCTCGCGTACTCTATAGTATTATGATGTCTATAATATGTAATTGTCATCATCTCTTGCTCAAATACACATTCAAAAGGTTCTTTGTAGCAGTATTTACGTTCGTATCACCAACTTTCTACTCGCCTGCCATTATATTCCTCACTCTCTTGGCTAGCACCTTCCCCAGTTATACTCCCCACTGGTCGTAACTGTCAATATCCCATAAATAACCCTCTATTGATGTCCTGTGCTAGTAAATAGCTAGTAATTGGCCACAGGAATAAGCGTTAAGCCTTGTGAGGAACAACAGTGAAGTTGAAGGCCTGTCTCCCGGGAAGTACTTATGTCCTTGAAGTTCTTTGGAAACACCTTCCTTCGCTAATTCACTGTAATCCTTTCCAAGAGCTAAAGCATCAGGCTGCGAGAAGAAGTTTGACATCAACTCGTCGTGATTGCTGACAACTTACGATTTATCGTTGACTGGCTGTTGAGATTTGACGAATCCAATGAACTCAGCAGGGATGGTCCTGCCTTGATGCAACAACTGGTAGAAGCTATGCTGTCCGTTAGTTCCAGGCTCCCCGAAATTAACTACTGCTGTTTAATAAGGGAGTTTTTAACCTGCGAGGTTGACTCCTTTACCGTTGCTTTCCATATCTAGCTGTTGGATGTGCGGCACAAACTTGCATAGTGCCTGACAGTAAGGTAATATTGCTCTTGCATTGTATTTCTGTATGGATGTTCTGTAAAATCCCAAAGCTGCTAGTAATAGTGGTATGTTTTTCTAAATAAGATTAGTATTACCTCAAACTATTAGGTGACTAGATGCTTATCGATGCTATGACCCCCTTTCAAGAACTACTGCGCTTTCTCGTACCCGAAATGTAAGGATAGCGGTAGCACACCGATCGCACACCAGACTGAAAATCTTCCTCCAACGAAATCCCAAAACTCAAATACATTCTCCTTATTAATCCCAAACTCTCCAGTTGCCTTTAAATTAGTTGAGCAGGCACACACATGATGGGCTACTATCGCTCCTTAATCAGTATTCCCCAATGATTTGTAGTGGTCCAACAGCCATCTTTTGCATGTTCTCGCATTGAGCATCGTCTAGGCAGTTGTGAATGTTTTAGAGTTTACAACAAACAGAGTTTATTAGGGGTGGAGGCCTAAATTATCCATTATTTACCTTCGACAGCCCGACTGAAATCGATAGGGTCGACATTAGCAAGAAACCTCATTTTTCTGCCTTCTGCCAGCTTAATACAGTCGGGATGAGACCTCAGCGCCTCATACACAAACTCAATCGACAGGTAGCTACCTCCAATACCAATTGTAACCACATTCTTAAGTTATTTTCCACTAGCCCCCTTGAAATCTCCCTTCCTCACCCTCTCACTAAACTTCTCTATCTGCTGTAGAACCCTATGCACATCTTGAACAACATCCTTCCCATCTAGCTCGAGCTTTTGATCTGCTGGCATTCTGAGAGCAGTATGGAGCACCGATCTCTTCTCCGTCAGGTTGATCTTATCCTGAATACCACCCACTCTACCCCAGCAAACTGCGCCTTAATCTTCTCATGAACTTTGGACTCCTCCACGACTTTCCTCAGCAGTTACCTCCCCTTCAAATCTATCTTCTCATGGGTGTAGTCGAACACAAGTTCCTAATGCTGACAGATGAACTTCTGGTTGCGTTTTTCATCTCCAAGCAGCTCCTTCAGATGGGTTTTGCTGAGCTACTGGTCGTAGTGCTGCTGAAGGTCCTTCCACAGAGTATCTTGCATTAGGGATTTAATTTAGTGATATAAAATTCGAACATTAGTGATCAAGATGTGTATGAGTCTTGTAGGTTCTCCAGTTTGAGTTCAAGGTTGGTGATGGTTTAAACAATTCCTTAGAGTTAATTTCTGCCGACTGACAGCGCCACTTGCATAATCTCGCCCCTAACCTCTTGAATTTGAGCGACAGTATCCTTATTCTTAAAGCTGATTTACTCGTGGCCTTATTCCAACCTTACTATCTCCTCCATCATACTACTTAGCTCGTTTTTCAGTAACTCATAACACTGAGCCTGGTAATCGTTTATTTTTAGGAGGTCATTCAGCTACTTGAAGATTATTGTGATTTCTTCAGGGTCATAGGCAGGCCTCAGGCAGATGATTTGTGTACGAAGGGAGGCCAACTGTTCGAAGACGAGCTCGCATTTACGAACCAACCCACCTACCTTATACTGCAGTTGATCTAGAGTACTGGCTTGGATCTGGTCGCTTAACTGACTGAATTAATCTCTAAGGCTCATGATGATGTTCTTAAGCTGCTCATTTTATTGATGCTTTAGGTGAAGTTAGCCTCTCAAATGGTCCAACTCTTCGGTATTAATGGGAGGAATCTGTGGTTATGGCTGAAGTTGTGGGCCTAAAGCTAGCTTCTACTGAGCTGCGAGTAAAGCAGCCTTTAGTCTATTGATTTACTCAAGGAGCCCAATATTTTAGTCAGTCTGTAAGTTATACTGTCTCCCTACTGTTTTTAGTTGCTCCTACAAATCCGTTGTTTTGGCAATCTACTCTGCCAAAGCTCTCTTAGCGTCTTCTAGCTAGGCTGTAACTTTAGCCAATTGATCCTCCAAACTGGTATTTTTTAAGTTTGTTCCCTGCAGCAACCTTTGCAAATCCTCCACCTTTTTAAGCAGCTACAGCTACTTGCCTTCCTATTTCTGGCTTAACATCAGTTACTTCTGCCTCACTGATTCGGCCTTGCTTTCGATATCTCCCGCCCTTATCTCTAGATCCCTCTCTCTAGATTGAATGGTATCTGATCTAACGTCTAAGTTATCATTAGCTTTCCTTAAAGCCGACTATCTCATTTAGATATTTGCATTCTCAAGTGCAATATTCTGGCGCTCTTCGCTCATAAAGGCATCAAACTTCAATCTTTAGTCTAATAGAATGGCCTTATCCTTCTAAAGTTGTTGTCTTAATCTTGCGATTTGGTCTTATGCCTCATTTGATTTAGTATTAAACTAAACCCATTTCTCCTCTAAACGCAATCTATCAGCATTAATTTTATCTGACTGTTTCTTTAAGTTATCTCTCTACTCTTCTAGTCTCAACCATTGATCTTTTAGGTGGGCCTTCTACCCATCGATGGTAGAAGTATCATCCTGAGCGCTATCTAATGCCTTCCTATCTGCCAATAGCTGCTACTTCTGATTATAAAGATCCAGCCTCAAACCATCTAGTTATTCCTTCCAAGTACCGAGTCGTTAGGCTTGTAAGTCAAGCTGCTTTTGTCTATCGTTGAAAGATACTTCCTTCTATTCCAGTTGCCTCTTCTTAATTTCTATGTCTTCAGCTCTATCTTGAACAGATTTCTGCAACTGTCCTATTTTGGCCTTAGCTGACTACTCATCATCCGTCAGTTTCTGTCTGCTTTCGGCAACTTTCTTCTCTTTGGCAGCAATCTCCTTCGCTATCGATTCTAGACGTCCCTATTCTGTAGCTAACCTCTGTCTCTCTCCTTCCAACCTCCGTTGCTAGCGCCTTAACTCCTCCTGCATCCGCTAGTCAATCTTAGGATGCTTTGCTTAGACCTATTTAGGCAATCTCTAATTGGACTCGTTTTCTTTCCTCAGCCTGTCCATAACCCGCTTGGTTTTGTTCAATTACTCCTGCAAGTTCTCTTTAAGTTTGCTCTC
This sequence comes from Hydropsyche betteni, assembly GCA_028571205.2. Lineage (NCBI taxonomy): Eukaryota > Metazoa > Arthropoda > Insecta > Trichoptera > Hydropsychidae > Hydropsyche > Hydropsyche betteni. Next base: position 42,808 of record JAOXNN020233616.1, read on the forward strand.
TTGCTCGATCTTCAACTTCCATTCAGAAATCTATTTCTCAGCCTTCAAATACTGCTATCTACGCTTCTTCAACTAAATATCCTGATTAGCTATTTGCATTTTTAACTATTGTATTATCTTCTATTTATCTAGCAACTGCTGTCCCAGATTATCTTCCAGCTTCCTCAACTAAGCATGGTGCCTAGCCTTCTATTCAGTATTTGACTAAAGTAACTTTTTATTTTTTTTCTAAGCTTATTCTAAATTCTTCTTAGCATTCTCCAATGCTATCTTCTGGTTACTAGCCAACGTAGTGACCGCTCGATTATCTTCCACTAACCCATTTATTTCATTTTTGAGGGCGGTAATCTGATCCTTCAATATTTTAGAGTCATTATCCTTCGGCGCTTTTTTGAGAATACCATTCTATTCCTTCAGATGATCGATTTATTTGTTCAGTATTTCAATCTTCCCCTTGAAAAAATTCAACTATCTTGAGCTGTCGTAGGGTGGCTGTGCTGTATGCGCTGTATGGTTTGGCTTCTACTTTTTCAACCTCTGCAGCTCAGCCTCTAGCCTCCCCTGTTTTTATTTGAGTCGGTTGATCTAAGATTAACTTGCACGCAGGGCAACTTGCATTTTAGTTTAGTTAGCCTTGAGTTGGATGAGTTAGTTCGAAAATTCAGCAGTATGGGTTCTTTGATGGCTACTAGGCCCATGTAATTACGCGTAGCTGCTAATATTATGCTTATCCCTTAGTCTATTCTCTAGGATTAGAGCTCTTTATCTTTATCTCTAAATGGACTCCCGCTTTTTAGATCTCGACATTATCCTTCCTATCTATTTCTGTAGGTTGTTGTTTATGGTTGTCAGGTTTGATACCTCTCTTTTGAGCTCAGTGCACCTACATGATGGCTGTGGCAAAAATTCTCTGTTGTTGCGGTACTTTGCAGTCGAAACTCTCTTAGGTGACGCTTAGATGTTGTACTCAAAGGTTTTATGCTTTTGAGCCAGCGCCGAGTGGTAATTAGCTAGCACAACTTCATAGTCTATCACCAGCTAGTTATACCTTTTCTCCCACCTATGATCGTTGGCTGTGAGGGTATTCTTCAACCCAAGGTTATCCCTTTCTAGCATCTCCGCCTTCTGTTTCCACTGAAGGAGCTCACTGAGGTATCTAGAGTCCCTGCCCTCACTAATCTTCCTATTAGAGTCAGCAGATATCCTTTGCTTCTAAGAGGTGAGGAGCCTGAGCTTCCTCTCAATATTGTCGATGGTGTGGTCACGTTTGACGGGGGAGGTGTTGCGCTGGTAGGTTTAGGGGGTGCCAAAGAGTCCCTTTTTGAGCCTGGATTAGGACTTGATAGGTTTTTCAGGAGTTTTGTGCTTATTCCTACCGTAGGATAGCGCTCCTGTGCCTGTATTGTTAAAATGAGAGTGATTGTAGCAGTGTCGGTCGAACCCAATCATAAGTACAATTTATTGAACAGTTAGTATTTAATACTAAAAATATTGATTGAGTCAACTCTATTTTATATTCAGTATCTCTCGCTTTACCTATTCATCCATATGTTTCAATCGATAGAACTAGTCTCTAGCCTCTCGTAACTTACCGAGGAGGGGTTGAGGGTGGTTAACGTCCAAAGTGGGGTCGAGAGGTACACTAGTGTAGCAGACCTCCTATTCAGTGATATCCAGCCTGTAGAAATAGAACCCAGGTATTTTGAGATCGTAATTTGGTAGGATACGCTTAGCCTAATAATCGGTATCGAATAGGCCGGTAGAAACGAAGGACTGGTTCTGAATAACCCTCATACTCACCAGAAATAGCCCAACTTCGTGCTCTGCCAGCAGTTTCTCGAATAGTTCTACATGCTTATGGTCGGACTGCATGCAGAACATAATGAGCATGGGGATATTGAACTAGTTGCTGGTCTCAATCGACTACATCATCAATGCACTACTTATGCCAGCCTGGTGGTTGATAGAATTGCGAATATTTCTCTACTGTTCATCCTCCTCACGAATCTGGACTACGGTGAGAAGAACACATCTGGTACTGCGTAGTTTGAGAGGTACTGAACACTGCCATTTTGAGGATAGTGTGGCAAACAAGCTTCACCCATTTGAGTACAGTATGTTTGCTATTGTTCTGCTCCTTTCGCCTGAGGAAACTAATGTATCGATGGAGAATTCGGTTGAACTAGGTTTATGACTGGATGGAATTGAGGGTGCAGCTGCTTTCGATGTTGTCGGCAGAGGATGAAGATTAGTTGAGGGACAACTATTTCTAAAGTTCACTTTACATTCAAATCAAAATACATTATGACTCGTACTCATAAAGTTATTCTCAATACAAACAATACATTAAATAACGTTATGATATCAGTATTTGATATTTCAGTTACAGTAAAATAGTCGAACTAACACCCATACTCAACCAGAGTATTCCTTCAAACACCCTCCTATAACAACTAGCTGGTGATAAATCCTCCACCTTCTACTCTATTCTGCCGTAGTTAAATACTATGTTATATTAAATATCCCTATTCTAAATTTATTGCATGGCTGAAGACTTCCCCAAACACTCCCTTGCAGCCTCTGAGCTCGCAATCAAAGCAGTACTCGACAAGAGCGTTGGCATCTTCTAAAACAAATTCAAACAGCTTATTGGTCAGTCAGTCAGCTCATCTAATACTCTCATCAGTTCTCTCCTCAGCAATGCCTTAGCCAAAGCTAAAGAAGACCGCCCCATCGAGACAGACGGATAACCAAGTAAGATAGGGAAGGATAATATGGTGCTCAAATCCACTATCATCGAAAAGCGGATAGCCAACCACAAAAAACCATTTACCAGCCAACGCTCAAGAGGCACTTCGAGGGTTGAAAAGAGCTCTGAACTAACCATTCGGTCTCGATCGAAGAGTCGGCAGGTGTACAGTCGAACCAGGGATAGGGAGAATTTAGTTCGACTCAATCCCTAAGTAAATCCTACATAAGAGCAAATCCAACGATAGCAAGTCGAAGACCAGTACAGAAGGTTCAGAGCTGCTAAGGACAACTCAGATATGTAATTCAAACTAGGCGAGAAATTTCGGAGAATTCAGTAATAATAAAGTAGGCTAAGATTGTAGCAGAGTAGGAGCTAACTTAGGAGTAAAGTAGGTGTTCCCTACACTTTCGAGTTTAGTGGGAAAGTACTGATGTGTCCAGCAGCTCGCTACCCGGAAAGGTACCAGTTGCAGTACGTCTACCCTCAGGTTAAGTAATCACAGTTTTATTTAGGCCCCAGATTATGCCCACTGAGTAGCAGTAGCCAACTGAATAGCCCTAAATATAGCAATTGAGAAGGGATGCCTACAAAGGATAGATATTTAGGTCGATGATTGACATGGGTAAGAGGCTGCCAGGTCCGTCCCATAAACTAAGCAATGCTAATATGGGCGAGATAACTGGGAGCAACTATCATCTGAATGAGATGTTTAATAATAATAACGATCGACAAGTAAGCTCCATTCCGCACATAAAACTCGAATTAGGAGTTAATTTGAAGTAGAACGAGAACAAAAAGCTGGGAGATGCAGGTAGCTCCATCTTCAGGCAGTAATTTATGGAGAAGATCAAACACAAAAGGTTCAAAAGTTTCCATGCTCATGATCCAAGGCGGATTAAGTAGGAGATTGAGATAGAACGACAGGGACAGAACTGGTCGGCTGCATCAGCCTTTCGAAAGGATACCAAATAGACAGAGGAAGACTAAGGGCAATCTAAGTTCTCTGTTAGCTCGATGCTGATGGAAAAGACATAATCTGGAGGTCGAATAGCCCCGTATAAGGTGGTTCCGTTTACTTTGTTCAACACGCGACAGAGCTGGCGTCCTAAAAAGACTCCTCGATAGGCCGACCGAATAACAGTTTCCTAAAAGCTAAGCTAGATTCTACTCAAGTGATTTCGACAGTTAAATATTCCGTGAGTTTAAATGTTAGTGGTTGAGCGCATAGTTATTTATAATTTATCAGTACCTTCAATGTAGTTGTTTTCATACGAATAGAGAGCTCTCCTCCAACAGAGCATATGGTGGGCTCCCACCTCCACTTATTTGCTCAGAGCGTGTATGAGCGACAAGTATCTCCTTATTCGTACTTTATTATTGATACAGTTGCTACCGATTTACGTAGTACGTGGGCCTGCCGTAAATCTAAAGAGTAGTTAGTGGAGTAGAAGAAGATCTTCAACTAGGCTCTGCAAGTGCATAGAGAAGAGCTGATGAAGCTGCTTGCCAAGACATTAGGGGATTTCGACTCGAAAGCCAACTATCGAGTGGTTAGCAGCCCATAGCGGATTCTATTCTCATTTAAAGTGCCGTTAAGTATTTATAACTTTACCTGGGAGTTTTAGCTGTTGCTGCAGCCCTCCTTCGACACTAGGAAGCTCATCATGAACGATCTCATCCAACCAATGGCTACTACCCTCCTGGCTCAGGAAAAACGATGTCAAATGCTATAAGGTAAACTCAGCACAGAACAGCGATTGGATAAGCAAGCTGACTGGACCAGCATAGTAAAGTCTTGGAGAGGATCTAGCATCAACGATCTGGGGTAGTCCAGTAAATTTATGATGGGTCAATGTGGGATATTGGAGGGATCGAGGCCTGAGCGAAAAGTCGCCAAGGAAGAGTATCTGCCTGGGGAGAAGAAAGCTAAAAAGACGGAGGCAGTGTTAGAAGAGCAAGTATCCCAGAGGAGGGAGGCGTAGCTGGTCAGAGACACCACAACGAAGTAGAAAATAAAGAAGAAAAAGATTGATTTTATATGAGGAATTAATGAAATTGATGAAGAGTCCATCAAGCTTTGAGTCGCGTGAGGCGAGCCCTGACCTGGTCTCTGATCATTTCAACCGAATTGTTGTATTTCTTCAGCAGTTCCTACTTTAAGGCACAAATTACGTAAAATGTTTGGTCTACCTAGAACTGGTTCTGAAGCTCGTTAATGAACTTATGGATGTTGAAGGATTCATTGGCAACTATAAGCAGCTAGTTCTTAAGGTTGATGGCGAAGGCTTCCTCTGTTTTGCGCTTCCATTCTGCCAGTGAGCCTCGGATTTGAGCAACTGGAATGCCCTCGTTCCATTCCTGCCGCATGCTAACAGCTATGACTAGTAGATCGTCGTCCAGTTTCTCGAGAAAGGAGTACACTTTGCAGGTGCTGTAGAGGTTCATCGTAAAATTAAGTATTTCTGCTTGACTAAACTAATTATTTAAGGTCAGACCCTCAATTATCATGACCCCCTCGATATCCGTCTGCTATGCCTCCAATCCTTAATAGCCGCCCTTCATCTTAATTAAACGCTGCTCTAATTAACCCACAATATTTTATTCCATCTTCTCAATACATCTACATGCGAGTCTCTCCAGCGCAACCACACTCCGCCAACCTTATTTCCTCGAAGCGCAGCATCCCCCGGACC
>JAOXNN020233625.1:0-11926 GCA_028571205.2 Hydropsyche betteni
TACTTCCTCGGCTTAGGTTTTTCCGGCTCGTTGATTTTAATGTTAAAGACGAACTTCAGCTCAAGGGCTAGTAAGGTGCGCTTGTGTTCAGACCATCTGGCATAAACTGGAATGGACTCAGCTCTCTCAGCATACTCCACTTGAATATTCTGTGGGTTTAAAGAGACGGGTCTGCCTCTTTTGTTGACCTTACCTACCTGTCTGTTATTTTATGCCTCACTGGGCGTATTATGTCTCTCGGTGGACTTGTCTTCATCTGGTTACATGAACAATCGTAAATAAAATACTTTTGAATACTAACACTGTAGGACCTTAGATATAAATCAACTTCAATATAGTAATTAATCTAATAAGATAAATCATGCAGTACTAAACATTTCTGTATGTATTGGCAGTTTGAGTTCCTTTACTTTGCTTATTTCGGTTTCCACCAAACCATGATCCTTAGTCTGTACTTACTAAATTATGAAGGGAGGAACGTATTTGAATAAATTTTTTGAAAGGCGCTCAAACTCCAAATTGACGACCAAACCACCAAGCGTAGAAATACTGAAAACATGTTATTTCTCTGTTTTAGCCACTTCTTTAACTATAAGGTCGTAATAGCCTGGGCTGGTTTGACCTCTCCATACCATCCTCTTCATAGCTTCAGTGAATATGTTCTGAGCCTCCTAATTCTTTGTCTAAACCAGAGAAGTAATTCTCGTATATTCCAACAGCCCCTCAGTAGAGAATCTAAGTTTGGCTATTAGGTATGTTTACTTAGGGCGATAATAAGAAGAAGCTTCCTCACCTCCAGGCACCTTCACCAGATAGATATTAAACCACTCGTCAGCCATCCTCATATAAAATGCTTCTTCCTTACAGTACTTCCTCAGAACTACAAGCTGGGCATACTACACATACCCTCCATTGAGTTTACATAGATGGAGAGGCTTGAAGAACCGTTGCTTTGAGACACCAAGCTTTTAATTGGAGTTGATTTTATTGATGCCGTTGTAAAATACTTCGATAGGTGTGGAATTAATATCGAATACGCTGGAGAGGATGTTACCGATAGGATAGAGTCTCCATCCGGATATCTTTATCTTGCATCCGACGTACAGTCTTCTACTGATTACTAGCTAACACATGTAGGATGAGTTATTCTGTTTTCCAACTGCTTAGTCTCTGAAAACAGCGTAAAGGGAGTACCATCCGTCAGACATCTCCACGAAGTAGGTCTGTTTTTATTCGGAATAGTTCATAGATTTTATAATAAGTTTGAGGGGAGTGCCCTAAGGCAGAATACCATTGACAACTGCCTTCACTGGTGAATTCTTATGCTTGTACATCTACAGGCAAACTCTTCTCTCAATCTCCTCTATTATGTTGGTGGGAATAAGCCTTTTATTGATAAGCTCAGGATGGTATTTGGAGTATTTACTCAGTTTAAACACTGTTTGGTCGTACGCCTGTCTAAAATACTCGAGTTACAGGTCATTATGCTTGCTCTTGAGGATTTGGTAGATAGTCTGATCGGTTATCTTTTCCTAAGTTATCAGCATTTTGCACAGTAGACAAAACAGCTACTTACAATTAGCAGTTTCATGAGTGAACTATTTGCAGGTAGCCCATCCACTCATATCAGTCCTCAATGACGGGAGATCACCCATCCTTACCGCCTTAACATTCGATTTCATCAGATTCGTATGCCTCATTCCTATTATATTCTACAACTGACTCACCTTACCCTGCTTCTCCACTATTTGAAGACGTTTAGAGTGTTTGGGTTTGATAGTTTTTATGTGAGCCTCAGTATTTATTATGGAATGTAACTTCGGTTTGGTGTTCTTTTTGGTTTATTCAATCGGTTTGATGGGAGAGTTCAGGATGAAGGCTGCCCTGCTCATCGCCTATGCACTCACCTTGACACTTTTGTTATTACCAGTTGCAAAGCCAAAACCAAAGCCACTCGAGTCAAATGCTTCTACAGCTGGAGCTTAACTAAATACACCGCCTGCTAGTAATGCCTCCGCTTTCTTTAACTTTTGTTCATCTACCTTAATCTTCCTTCCTGCACCCGTCGCAAACCCAATCACAATCTCCTGCTCCTACTCTTTGCTAGTCTCACCATCCAGTATCTTCTCCGCTCTACTTATCAGACTCTCAGATATATTAATCTCCCTGTTATTACCCGTTTTGAAGACGGGAGTCATACTTTAGTAATGGTTTGTCTCCTTTGAACCACTATGCTTATGTTTAGATCTGCATCGATTGTAGTTCGACTGCTACTTTTCCATACCCCTACCACCCTCCTCCGCATATTCCATAGCACCCTATTTTTTAGACTTTTTCTGCAGGGCACTGTTGTCCCACTCATTAGCTTTATTTAAATTGGCGGACTTTGATACGGATTGAGTCATCCTACTCCCACTAATGCTTATATTGTCTACCTGCCGACTATTCATCCGTTCTATAATGTCAAGCATAACCGACGAAGCCTTCGAAGATTCCGACCTTCCTGGCGAATACTCTATTTGTGCCATATTAATTATCTCTCTTAGCTACCTAATTATTAATAATAATGATTCATATGCAGAATCTATTAGAAGGAATTAAATAGGAGCCACTCCAGTACTCCTACACTATCTTTATATTCGCCAACCTTTAGAGCGGGGGGAAGCTCGGTCGTAAAATAAAGGATGCCCAGGTACTGTCATCATTTACGCAGGTTAAAAGCATAGAACTTAGTGAAGTGAGTAATACCTCGGTGCACTTCTACATCATAAACGAATCTAAGTCCAGAAAGGCTGGTATCCAACTACTGGGATCTCTTTCTGAGGAGCTAGATATGCGATCGAACAGGATAGTAGCTCTGGCGGGGGGAGGCGATGGAACTGTCAATTGGTTGCTGGCTGAACTCATTGCTGCGGGTATCGATTTTAACAAAGTCATATTTGGGGCTTTTCCCCTTGGTACTGGGAACGACTTCGCCAAAAACCTGGGGTGGCCCGAGTACAAACTTTTCGATAATCACTTTGCAGAACTACATAGGTTTGTTCGGGAGGTAGAACTAGCCCAAATAGAAGAGTTTAACATTTGGGATGTGGAGGTGTTTGCCCATCAGTAGGGAGGGTATATAGTCAAGGAGAAGCATAACGATGGTCTTATTGTGATGGTTAATGAGGAGACTTAAACTGAGAGGAACCATCTACTCAAAAGATTCAACAATTATTTCAGTTTCGGGATGGATGCAAGAGTCGGCTACGACTTTAACAGGCACAGATCACAGAAACAGTTAGCTAACTATGCGTTATACTTTTTAATTGGGATGTTCAATGAATTTAGGAGTATTCCTCATCTTACTGATATAGTATCTAAGATGGAAATGATAGAATACTAACCGGTTCTCTCTTAAAATACTAGTGCCATCAAAACTACTAAAGTATTATTTAATAAGTAATCTGCAGTGGGCATTTCAGAGAAATACAGGAATATTGTAGCCCTCAACATCAACTATTATATGGGTGGGGTGCCCAACATATGGTCCAACTGCTACCGTAATGGTGCAAACTTGATAGATAAGACAACCAAATTCAAGTAAAACAGTCATTCCGATGGACTATTAGAGTTCGTTTCGTTTAAGGATGAATGGAGTTTAGGGTTTTAGAGGTTTTTCAAGGGGAGGGGCCGTCGGATGGCCCAGGGCACCGGTCCCTTCCGTTTCGAGTTCGAGCCTAACTGTGCCTTCACATATATAAACTTCGACGGAGAGTACTACAAGGTGACCAAACCCCGATAAATCGTAATCCGGCTAAGTAGCTACTTCTAGAAGGCGAAACTACGGGTGATTCGTCGTCGCAATTGATTAACTTAGTTAAGTTGATTCTAAATTAATATTTCTTCCAAAGAACATTCTATGAGTATTACAGTCTCCAACTGCTAGTAGATAGCAAGGTCGCCCCTCAACAACTCGAAATCCAAGATGTTGTTCACCTTCCCCAAGAGTGAACGCTTTAAAAACATCCAGAAAGTCCTGTACATTCTTCATTGAAGTAGTTGCGACAAGTTCTACGAAGTTGATAACTCGAGAGATACCAGAACAGCTGGCTTTGGCTATGGTAGGAAGTACGATTTCACGAGAGGGTACTTGATAGCTGATGTAGGGCTAATTGTTCTCCTTCGCCTAACACTTACAACATCCGGACTCTGTTCGAAGACTCTAAAGTTCATAAAAAAGGCTTTGGCTTCGGGGAGGGGAGAGAGGAAATGGAAGCTACAGGCATTATGTCGGCTTCCAGGAACAATAGGAACCCTGGACCAGGCACCTATGAGGTACCGAGCACCCTGAGCAAGATATCCTACAGCATGAAGGATAGAGTGCGTTTGGACAGCGACTAACCCAACAAAGTTCCAGGCCCTGGCAACTGTACTTCATTTATAACGCAGACCCTGTTAGTTTCGAGCTTAACAAAACTGGCAGATATTTCCTATCGAAGTATAAAAATAGCGGAGCGAAAGTATTCAACCCTAAGCACTCTGGCAGGTTCAAAGAGGCTAAGCACGAAGTACCAGGCCCAGGATAATACGACGTTAGCAAAACATCGTTTTCTGCTGAGGGTCGGTATTTCCTGTCGAAGCTGTGTAACTCTAAATCGAGGACCTTTCCTCATGAAATTAGAAAAACTCTATCGAACTTCTCGGCAAGTACCCCTATCCCCTATTCAGCACCTGGTCCCGGCAATTACAAACTTCCTTCTTAGTTTGGTCACTACATATCTAAACATACCCCAAGATCCTTCTCTCCGAAGACTGATGAAAACAAGTAGAATGTCTCCAAGTAATCTAAATAGCCCATAAAGACAAAGAACGAGGCATGACTGGTGAATATTTAATTCAATTATTAATTAATGTCATCGTCATTAAGAAGTAAGCTACTGGATGGCAGTGGTAAGATGCTTCCAGTGTTCGTCTACTTCCGAGTAAAGAGGCTGGTGAAGAAGTGGAGGAAACGAACTAAAAACTCCAAACATCGGTTTTTCGTCTTGAAGGAGTGGATAGACACGGAGAGATCCTACATAAACGATTTGAAAATTATTCAGGAGGATATTAGGAAGCCCCTCGTGAACCCCAAGCAACCAGTACTGACAAAGGAGCAGGAGCTGCTGATGTTCGCCAACATCGATGTAATAATTACTCTGAGCACCAACATGCTAGAGGAGCTGGAAAAACTGTTCAAGAAATGGGATCCCCTGCGCACCTAGATCGCTCCCATACTGATTGGAATGCATTACTACTTCAGAATTTATTTGGAGTACTGCAACCAGTTCCACAAAGGTCAGAACATACTCAAATCTATCAAAGGCAACCCTATTGTCCAACAGGTAGAGAAGAAACTGAAGCTGGATATTGCTAGCTACATGATAAAGCCGGTACAGAGACCACCGAAGTATTCGCTATTACTGAGGGACTACCAAAAGCATATGCCGGAGTCTCATCCAGACTACAACAACCTGACCAAGGCGATTAAAAAGTATCACGAGGTTAACGAGATCAATAACGAGGCGATTGCCAGAGAGGCAAGGGTGGAGAGAATGTTCTACTTATCCAAATTGTATGATGAGCTGCTGAGCAGCACAAGAGAGTTTGTCAGTGAGTTTAATGGGCTGGTGTATGAGGAGCCGGTCAATATCTACGTATTGTCGGATATGCTACTGGTGACCAAGATGATCGACGAGAAAGAAACATTGGCGAAACCTATGTTGCTGGATTAGTCGAGTTTCGTGAGGAGGCCGCCCGACGGCAAATACATTGAGAACATAGTATTTGTGTGTGGAAGGAATGAGTGTCTAAATGTTCTCTTCTACGAGCGGAAAGCGGCTGATCTAGTTGCATAGTGTATCAGCGGAGTAATTTAGAAGCTCTTCAAGAAGGACCAGTAAAAGAAGAAACTCAAGGACAAGGTCTCCTTCAAAAGACCAGATGTAAAAGTCAGGATAACACTTGCTGAGCAGAGAGTGGAGCAGTTGTCTTTTCAGCCTCGGTTCAGGATATCGGTGGAAGGGGTAGAAAACAGGCCGCTATCCAGATTAAGAGACTAGACCTACTACGTGATAAAATACCAACTGTCCAAACCCTGGCGGCTGTTTCAGTACGTATATACAAAGTACAACACGGCAGAGGAGGTGGAGAAGATCGTCAGGAAAAAGTACCCGAACATCAGTTTAATTCCTCTGCGTTCAGAGAATATTCGGGGCAGCACGATGGAGGAGATGAGAAATTCTTCCAAGATGATCGAAATGAGAGAGCTGGCACTCAGCTAGTTCCTCAACTATATTCTGAGGTGTGATAAGCTGATGACTAACCCTGTGTCCCTTCTCTAAAAGCTTAAAATTGACCATCACCTGTGGACTTTGGCAGTAAACTAAACCAAGTAAATCAACTACGAGGACGAAATTAAGAAATAGGCGTTCAATATCGACAAATACATGGAGGATCGATGGAAGCTAGTCAAGAAACGGGGCACCAGCGCTCTCTCTGAGTTGTTTCTCAAGCAGACCATGATAAACAGCGCCAGGATAGTATAAACCTGCATCGACGAATTCCAAACACTCTAAAAAATGCTGCTCTACCTTAACGCCATCGAAGGTCGTATGGACTACGCGATGTTTTCTGGGGGAAGGATCACCTAGAGCATGACCATTAGCGTTTGGTTCCAGAATATCAGTTACAAAGAGTTTATCGAAGTAAAATATTCGGATTCAACTAGGGTGGGTGAGGTTATGCTAATGATCGGAAAAGAGTTTGGGATGCAGGTGCTGGATGACTTTGGGCTGTTTCTGGAGTATGGAGAGACGCCTAGGTTGCTGGATCAGGATGAGATTCTGCATGATGTTATTGAAGAGACTGGGATAGAGTTTACCCAAATAAAAAACAAAGGGTTTTGGGGAGGCCTCACTAGCATTAAGAAGTGGGGAGATGACATCATAAAGGGAACGACAAAACCCAAGCTGTACATCCGAAAGTACTTTTTCCTATCGCAATCCCTGTAAAGCAAGGCTTGTCGATAGAACCCTCAAAGACAGCTGCTAATTATCGAACAGATTCTCTACGATATTAAACGGAACTATCTCAGGCTCACCAACGACTAGCTTTCTAGGATATCGGCCTATTTCGTTTGCATTAAGGAGATAGATAGGATTGCCCACGTCAAAAGTGCTAATTTCCCAGTAGAGCGTATTAAGCAGGTGCTACCTTAAAGCAAGAGAGAGCTGACCCACAGCAAGTAATGGATGCAGACTGTGATCGAAGAATTTTAGAAGAAAAGGCTGGCTATCGTCTCCTCTCAAATGAAACTCCTTTACGTGTGCTAGGAGGTTATCCAGATAGCATATAGCAAACCCTTTTGGCAGTTCTTCATGTTTCCGGGGATGATAAACAAGTAAAAGGAGAAGCTGGCCTGGAATGGAACCAACGTCCAGATCGGAGTCAACAGTAACCATATGATAATCTGTGATGAACCCCTAGCCACCGAGTTGCTGCGCATCCCCATCATGTAACTTAGTTACAAAATCACCCCTTACTCCATCTACATTAGTGGAGACGACAAAACTTACAGATTCGACGGACAGATGCTCTACAACCTCCACAAGGTGATTGAGAGATACAAACTGCTGAGAAGGCTAACAGGCAGCAGCGGGTAGTGACAGATTGTGTCCCTATTATTAATTTAAAATATGAAGACACAAATATTCCTCTGTATTCTACTCGCAGTCGCACTCTGCTCCAAAGTCCACACTGTCTCGGTGTTTACCGGCCAGGAAAGTCACATTGATTTTCGCAAAGACCACCCTAATCCCTATGCTATTGAAGTTAAGAGGACCAAAACCTCCACGCCATAGCTACCTTTAGGATGCAAGGGTAGCGGACGTACCCTGTCCTTCGGTTCGGACTTTGAACTCGTAAGATAAGGCTTAAAGTAAGATGCGACTAGCCCATCATGAGACTCCTAGCTACTAATAGAGCATATACCATAGTTTGGTGAACCTGGACTCGGCGGAGGAGATAGTGGAGTTCGAGGTGGTGGAGGACAGAGTATATTTGGTGACCACCTCCAAAAGAGTATTCTTCCTCAAGATAGCGAACGGAACTATTCAGCACGAGGTGACTGTGGATCTCCCCGAGAACGTGCCCAACATTTCCAGCAGACTTGATCTGTTTGTAGTGGTTATGGACTTCGCACCGTGCCTGATATTTCCCAATATGGCTGTGCTTTGTACGGAGGGCATCTGCAAAAAACTCGAGGGGTGGAAGGAGATCAAGCAGATATCGCACGCAACTTCGTTTAAGTTTAGGAACTAGAGGTATATTGCCCTGGCTCTAGAGTCGGATGGTGTCGCCCTGTACAAACTGTCAGCATCAAACGAGCTGCAAAGCTACAACCATTACCCTGCCTCCTTCTTCGGGGAGAACTAGGTACACATCTATGATATCAACGCCGAGTTAAGCAACTAGAAGCTGTTGTACGCGTTAGATTTCGCAAGGGGAATGTACCTGCTAGAGTTCTCCGATAGCAACCCCACCAAACTCAGTCAACCCAAAAAAGTGATTAATCATGCCGACTGCTTCTCTTTCGACATTAACCCTAAGAGATTTATAGTTATGAACTGCATGGCGGGCACTTCCGACTACTTGCTAGAGGCCACCTACGAGTCGGCCCATTAAATGTACACTCTGAGCAGCCCTCAGTACAAGTACTAGACCATTCTGGACATCAATATTGACCCCACCCAGAACTTCTATGGGTGGAGAACACCCTCCTCCATAAGGTTCAACTGGTTTATCGGAGAGAAGCCCTATCCCAAAGAATACAAGAGGGCTGGAGAGATACTGCTGAGCAACTCAGTTCAATTCAGGCTTAAGAACTAGAACAACCAGACTGTCATCTACTACGCTACTGTCAATTCACTGAGGACAGTACATATGACCCAACAGCTTCCTGCTGCTACTTGCGTTAGCCAGGATCCGACTGAAGAGGAATATTTGTTAACTTACAAATAGCCCTGCTAGAACAACCCCAACGATATCTGCTCCTCGGAGGAAATCATTAAGTTGGAGGTTTGGAAGCATAAGTAACTGACGGTGCTCCATACTCTATTGCCAACCCTCCTGTCTTTTGTGTTGTTGATCGGTATTGTGGTGTGCATCGTGGTGATGTACAGACGGTACAACAAGATCGAGGAGGAGGTTTCTATTAAGAACGCCAACTCCATCGATAACGATTTTGTGCTCGACTCTGGTCGCTGAGCTACTGATTGTTTGTGTTTAAATACAAAGCTGCGTTCCATACATCGATAAAATACCATAGAATAATTAAGCCATGCTCCCCAACAGCAAGCCCCGTCGTCAGACCTTCCTCACCAGCCAGCTCGTCGAGAAGCTAGGCTCCCTGGTCAGGCTCAGTCCCGAAGCAGCCTCTTTCCACTACTCCTCCAGTAAGCTCATCCTCATGGATGAACAACTCTTTTATGACACCGTCGCCCGCACCTGCGCAGTATCTAAGAAGACCTTCGAGAAGCATCTAAAGGCAGCTGGCTTCCTTAAGAGGAATGCCAATGGCAGGACGGAGTTTCGGTGGAGATCTGCTCGGGAGTTCAACTTGTCCCGGGAAAGTAGAGCACTGGCGGAGTCCATCAGAGAGCAGAGTGACGAAAGACAGGACTTCGTGGAGGTGATCGCGCACAACAGGCAGATGATCGACGCTATGCTGGAGAACTCCATCTTCACGTTGCTGGTGCAGGGCAACTCTGTGCTTGGCAGTCGCAAGAATCTGGGGCAGATCGCAAGCATAGTGGAGAAGACAGTGACGCAGGTGAACTTGGCTACGCTGAAGTCGGCAGAGAACCTTCGGAGCGTGTACGGGAAGGAGTTGGAGCTGTACAAGAAGCTGATATCACAGGAATAGGAACAGAAAAATGGAAAATACACGAACGGTGAGTGATTGAATGTATCTGAGAACATTCGGCAGTAGCTTTGGAGTTTGAGGATGAGCAGTTAAAAAGGTAAGTAGAGTGAAGTCCAATTGAATAGAGAATACTATTAGAACATGTGTTTTATTTTGATTATCTTTGGACTTCGAAAGAAAATTAATAACCTAAATCAATTCGATAATTTATTGTCCCAACATCGTTTATTAAAATTGTATTTGCTCCCTGTTATCTAAATATTCTAACATTATTTTTAACTAAGGATATCTCGATAGGAATCGACAGAACCAGGATTTTTTAGTGGAGGAACCAACAGAGGGTTGTTTTGAAAGTCAAAAATGAGTTAATAAACGAAATACTTTAAGTTAGTGTGGCTTTGAAAAAAATGGTTAAAGAGCACATTAAACTACAAACGAATCAATTATAGTAGGAGTTGAACGATCGTCTGGATAGTTTGTATATTTATAGCAACCTTATGTGTTAGCAAAACTAGTCGGCATATCATGCTTTTGTATTGAATTGCTTTTATCATATAACGTAACGTAATCGAACTCTTGTCGTCAACACCATCAGACGTACTGCCTTGTTCGATTGATATCTGTGATACATCTAAGTGTAATAAACAACTAAAATACTCTCAACTAAAGGTAAATCCCATATTGCACCGTATTTAAGCCCAGATGAGTATCAGACAAGTGTCCGCCCTCACATCCACAGTTTAAAGTGGCAAAAGAATAAGCAATTTTAGTCTATTTTATTTAAATTGCTACTACTTAAACTAACACGTACCTCCTATCATTTACCCTATTGTCTGTGATTGTTTATAGGTGTTAACCTTTTGCGCGTTTAAAGCCATCTATTTATATTTTGATTTATAATACTTATGTAAAAACATCTGCTATTCCTCCTAGCAGTTATTACTCTCGCTTTCTGCGATGTAACTATTCCCGTCAACGGTTATCCAGCTGTATCAGGAGTCTTTTAACAGTTAAAAGGAAAGAAACTAATACTAAACCGGCCATTTGCCATCGACCTGTACTGTAACTGCGATGTTTTAAAGGTCAAGAAAAAAAAGATCGAGTTCTACTCCTCACTAAACATCAAAACCAAGCTAGCCACATTCAAAATAATCTAACCATAGTGTTATAGCTGTAAAATATAATGGTATGTGCTATCAACATCGGAATCTATGGTTGTTCTTAAGAGTAACATCATAGACTGCTATGATTACTGCGAAGACGACTATTCTAATAGAAGGCTACTCCAGAGCGTTGGTTAATTCTATTTGGTATTCTATACCAATGTTACCTACCAGCAGTTTGAAGTTTTCACTAACTACATGGGGTCTACCTTCGAAGTCAAAATCAATGGTAAGACCTACAGACAATCTTTAACCCCTTCAACATCCAACCGCTACATTTACTGCGGTAGGTTCATGTGCTACAATAAATCTAGTGGGCAATGTGTGCAACTCAGCAGTCAGAAGTTCTGCTAAGTGTGTGGGGATGGCGGGATGTGCTCCGAGTGCAGGAGGGGCAGCTACCTGTCTAATGGGATATGTCTGCCATGCGAAGGTAAATGTGTGGAGTGTGTGGACGCAGTAACTTGCAAATTGTCTGAAAGGTTTAGTCTAGGAGTTGTGTTGACACTGGGAATCATGCTTTTGATGGCTCTTTGAGGTGATTATACAAAACATGTATTTTAGGATTTTAAAAATACCACCCAACATTGTTATTTCATCTTAAGATTAGAATGTCTGATTAAATTATATGTAAAAAGTGTCCTTATTCGATAAACTAGTTTATCCTATGA
The DNA here is from genome assembly GCA_028571205.2 of Hydropsyche betteni. Classification (NCBI taxonomy): domain Eukaryota; kingdom Metazoa; phylum Arthropoda; class Insecta; order Trichoptera; family Hydropsychidae; genus Hydropsyche; species Hydropsyche betteni. The sequence continues at coordinate 11,781 of JAOXNN020233625.1, forward strand.
CATTAGCATTTACCAACTATTGAAGTTGAGCTAAGTTTTGACTATTTAATTCTGTCAACTAATTTTATCTATTTATTTATGGAGAAGGAAGCTTACGTAGCTGACTACACCAGAAATTGCCCTCCCAGAATTGACATTAGTGGTTA
>JAOXNN020233685.1:0-11907 GCA_028571205.2 Hydropsyche betteni
ACGGCGTAATTTGCTTTTTAAACAATACACATACGTGTATGTAGGCGATGCAAATTGTAGTCATACGCACTGGTGATGCTACCCGAATATTGGGAAAATTAGTTAATTTTCGATGTGCGCATATATGTATTATGTATTGTTTTTGATTTTAATTTGCGTTATTGTTAGATTGAAAGTTGATATTTCGCTTGATGTTTAAATAACGTTCATTTTCAAACAAAGGTTGGCATTAAATATTTTGTTTAACTTTGGCGAAAACATATTCAACTAATTATAATAAAATGTCAAAAAAAATTTTACTATACATTTAAAAAAAATGATGTTAAATGTGAATTTTTCAATGTCACATTTTAAAAATGTTATAAGACGACTTATTCGTATTATATTTTTCTTTTTGTTTTTACATATACGAAGTAATTATGTGACAGTGTTTTCACAAGCAGTAATAAAAAATAGGAATTATTATTTTTTTTTAAAGATAAGCCATATACCTACATTACGACGTTTACAAATAAATTTTTATAACGTTCGCAATACATTTTAGAGAAACTAGAGGTCCGCCATGTACGCCCCATCAAAAATTCAAACGAAAAAAAGGACTCGTTTTCCCCATGAGACAAAACGTGAATACTCAACGTTTTTATTACGAAATAAAAGCGCATATACTTCACATCGAATTCCTAGCAATAAAATAAAACTTCAGTACGCAATGAGTGGAAAAACTAGCGACGCCCTTACTTTATACATGATGCATTATGAATGTGGATTCGGTCGCATGAAACCGAATCCTTATTCGCTTCAACGTGCCAGGAAAAGCTTTTCTCTACCGGAAAATCTCCGCTTTCCAAAGAGTTTCCACTGCATGAGAATAGGTTAAAAAGTCACGCTCGTACTTGTATTTCTAAGCTCCCAGGTGCGCCGGTAAAAGGCTAACTTTATCGTTCGTCCCTATTAAAAGGCGATCGTGTTTCACTACACGCAGATCGATCATTCATAAATCGCAAGGCTTATGAGCTAGATCGTTGTAATTGAATCGTAACCGGCTTTGAAGTTTGCAAGGAGCGGTTCGAGTGTGTTTTTCAAAATCGGAAATGCTGCGTGAATAATTGATCGTTATGTTTATTCAGAATTTGGAAGTAGGGAATAAAATGTTTTATCGTTGTGCGTGACTGCGTAAAATTTGACCCGAAATATCCTCCGTGGCTTCCGTTGGGATTGCTTTTACAGAATGTTTTTAAAAGAAGGAACCAAACACGCCTTTTCGTGTCAGAGTTGTCAAAGTCCGTAATGACGCGGTGTAAATTGTTTGTGAGTGTTCGACTTGTTTTGAACTATTATTTATTTTTATTTTCGCGGTTAACATGCATATTTCATGTCGTTTGATATTTATTTCGAAAGTTTAAATATTGATACCGTTATTTATTACGTTTTAACGAAATATAGCATTCCTAGAAATTTGATTTAGATGGTGAATTTATGATGTGATGAAAATATTTCAGTACATTTTATAGATTCTAGTGAAATTTGTTTTTCTAAGAATTTATATAGTTTTATTTGAAAGTTTTTTGATTGATAGATTATTATTTTTTTTCATGAAAAGAAATGCAGACCTGAAAAATATCGAACTAAGATTCAAATTGTTTTTAATGAAAAAAATGAAGTTTTATAATTACGAAAATATTTCGATAATTTTGGTAATCATTTGTTTTGCGTTGTGTAACGATTTTTAACGGTTGTGATTCAGTCGGTCGCAATCTTTCCGGTGAATTAATATCACTGTAAGTAAATCTACGTGCGATTTGTTTTATTTCATGATCTTTATATTTCTCGTATAATAATATTCCTAATATCAGAAAAGTGTTTAGTGCATCGGAAGACTCAAAGATTGCTACTTTAGCGATGGAAATTTTTGGCGGCGCATATTCGAAATGAAATCATTTTTGACTGTCGGTTGGTGAACTCTCAATTGACAAGATGATAATTGATCGAAAACATATTCAAGTACGTACCAATGAATATTATTATTTAAAAACAAATTTGGTGGTTTGTATGGAACGACTTTTACGTACATTTTTAACTGAATTTTTTTCATAAATCTTATGTATTTATGACGCAATTATTCATTGATTTCTTTCTGTACTATTGCTATTGTAATGGTTGATATATGATATTTATTTCGCATTACATCAAACTATTCATCTCAAAATTACTCATAAATCCTCTATTGAATAAACGCTTCTAAATTGTTATTTGACGCGTTAAATATGATTCGAAAAATGTTCGCATAGCAACGATTTTATTCAGTAGCTGAAAATCGGACACATTTTCCAATTTAGTTATGAAACGATTATATTTTGTACTATGTTTAAACAGTGAAATCATACGTTCTAGATAAGGTTGTAACATTTTTTCCAGGCACGTTATCATTTACGTTAAAACGCTTATCGGAAAAATTATGTTCATTGTTAACATACCTCAATTACACAAACATCCTATTAATTTCTCCTATCAAAGCGATGAGCCTAAAAATAAAAGCAAGTTCGAACCAAACACGTCAAACAATACGAATGATCGATCGTGTAAATCTGTCACGTTTTTAACATCCGCCTCAGTGAGTCGAAACAGCAAAACTCGCGACTGAATCGACAAAAATAAGGGATTTAAATGATCAATGATTTAAAGTTTTCCGATACGTTTTTCCAAGTTTTTATCGTAACACGTGCAAGGATCGCAGCGAAAAAGGAGCAGCTGTCCTTTCGAACAAATCCTGTGAATGATTACCACGAGCAGCCGAACCGTGACATTCCTATCTGAGTCTCCCTCTACTGCTCCATTGATAAAGCACCTCGTATACGTTGTACATTTTTTGTAATGATCATCATAACTCTTTTTTTATAATATTTTTTGTCTTAAAAATACTGTTTGGGTGTTTGAATGTAAGGCATTGATTTGTTAATAATATGAAAAAATATGCAATGGTAATAATGATGGTTAAAGAATTGAGAAAATTTTGGATCATAATATTTGGATTACGTACATTTAATTACGTTTTTTTCAAATACTGGTTTCTATTCTCTGATGTTAAAATAAGGGATAATTTAAATATTCAGTTTTTTGAAAGTCTAGCTCTTTTTTTAATTATGTGGATATCTCTTATTTAAAAATCTCGTATTTAAATGAATCAAATTAACTGATACATTAATGATAATAATAGGAATATTTTTGTTCGTCGTGAGTGTTATGTTACTTATTGCAATTTTTTCACGTGATATTTCGACTATTTCATAATTCGCAATGTATTTATGCTAATTTTACAAATCATACGGGATCACAAAACATGAAATTATAAATGAGCTCAGCAGTAAATAGTGCTAAGCGCCAAAATTATAAAATTGAGTTTCTTTTATTTACTACAAAAATCAGTACTTTTATTACAGAAATTGATAAATAATTTCACATTCTCTCAAAAGATGAAAACACTATGTTGGATTATTCCTAGTTTTATTTGAATTTAAATGCATGTAATCTGTTTTTTCTTAATACCTCCAAAAGTGACACATATCGCTCAGCACTCTTTACTGCCGAGCCTCTCAAATCAATGCCTCGTCATTTGAAAACACCTTGAAAACCAACACATTTTTTATCGAACCGACGACAAACAAACTTTCAACGACGACCTCAATCATTCCAAAGCTCATACCGAAAATATCGATAGTGTAGGCCGGTCATGTTCTTTTAGAATTCCCCCTCCACGGCGGGCAATAACGGGAACGAACTTCAACTCGACAGAACAGACACGAAGACAACACAGCACCGTCGGCCAACAGTTGTGACAAAAACAAACAGTGACGGCGTGGTCGCGACAGTTCACGTGTCTCTCCGTACCGATTTCCAGTTGTTAATCGCGATTCAGAAGCCTGAAAGTCGATCCTGAAGCCGATGGCGGTCGTCCGATAGCGTTATCGGCACGCCGGAACTGAAATCGTGCAGTGTGTGTACAATAATAGTGTTATATTCGACTGCGAGTCGAATCTGCTCCAGTTCGTGTTGTGAAATGTCCTCTTTGTAGTTCTGTCGGATGTTTTAGTGCGTGCCGTTATGCGGCTGCTGCAGCCGTTGTTTGAGTATGAGCATTTTTATATTGTATCGATTCGAGTTGTAAAGTAATGAGTCACTTTTTGAATCATGCCCTGCCGCTCGTATCGATTGTAAATTAACTCGAACATTTCACCCTAACATGTTGCCGTGTTGCGCCGAAATGAGACCTGGTTTTCGTTCCCTAACGACGCTAGCGCATACGATACTAGCACACATCGAAAATAGCACTACAACGTCGAGCGTAGAACAAAATCCGCGAAAAATTTCGATTTTTTTTTTTTGACGGTTCTACATTCCTCCGTATTTATTTCTTACATCCGCTGGAGATTTATCATTCAATTTTCAAAAAATAATTTTTTTTCGGTCGTAAGTGCGAACCATCGTAAGTCGAAGACTACCTGTAGTATGATTGAAATAAATTATAAAGCATTATTTAGTACATTTAACCATTATTCAGTCCTCTGATTGTTCTAAAAAGAGTCGTGTGTGCTACTGTCGGTGTGTGCCAGTGTCGTTTCGGCGATCGTCTGGTCACTCCGATCTTATTTCAATATCATAATCAAAACCCGCTCTAGGGTGTATTTCCGGAAGATGTCTTATATTTTCGCGGGAAAAAATCTAAAAAAATAAAAAAAAAAATATATCTTCATATAAAATGAAATAATTGTAGAAATTACTAAAAAAATTAATTTCTTAATCTTAAAAATTCACAATCACTAGCCCCAATCTTTCGTGCTAAGAAACATTTTTTTGTATAATACACATGTTTATTTACGGGGAGTGTTTATTTTCCGAGTACGTTGTATTTTCGACGAAACACGGTATTTAGCTTATGTTGCAATGTTGATTTTTTTGCTCGCTGGATGGGGTAAATGCTTCTGTCGCTCTGTCTATCGGGTAAATTTTCGATTTTCACTCGTCTCGCTTTATTTTGTGCGAATAAACGTTGCGATGCAACGCTCGTGGTGTTGGTCGATTTTTGCACTGTTACGTCCGCCCGCATATGTCAACGTGACGTTTATCGCGCGGGCGCACCGTTGCGTCCTCCCGATTCGAATATTTCAAACGCGGTCGTTGAAATGTGTCTGAAATTGTATTAAAATCATAAAATAAACACCATGTATATGGATAAAAGTGTTCTTCGAAGTGTTCCGTGTAGAATCGTCGTATTTAATGTTCAGGTTTTGTATCTTTGTGTGTGCGAGAATGTTTCGAATGTACGTAATGAGGCGTAACCGATGCTTTTCAATAAAAAAGCGTCATCAGGCGATAACGTGCACTATGGGGATTATTTTCAACTTTTTCTCCATTATCGAGGCGTACGAATTGTATGATAGCCGATATGTATTTCCTTAATTAGTCGATTATAATAGAATGCTGATAACGAGAAAGCTCCGAGCATTAGTCGCGTATCGGATCTAATTTTTTTGCCACTCCAAAATAATGTCAAGGATGAAATAACGAAGGTACTTTCGTTTGGTGGTCGGCTATAGTGGACGGCCTTATTGTTAGATTTCGTTGGAAATTTTGTACTCGAAATGTACGTGTCGAGTGTTTGTGCTTCGGTTAAATGTTTGTTGTCGATCGCAGAATGAGCATATGTTGCTCGTGTAAATGTTTGTACTGCTTTTTGTTGCTGGTTGCGATAAAATTTCGTGATTTTATCGTTGAATCGATCTTTTTTTTAGTACAACGATTTGATGTAATTGTTATTTACAATAATATTTTTTTCTTTTGCTGTTGGTAAATCTTTGAAACTCTAAAAAGCTATGCGTGTGATGATTTCTAAATATCATTTTGTAATCAAGATTTCTAATGTATAATATTATAAAATTGCTCAAATCACGATTTCGAATGCGTTAAAAAACAGTTTCGTTCTGTTTTAATCACCATCGAACAATGAGCAATTTCGAAAACATCACGGCGACAATTTTCAAACACAATACTAGTTTTTCGTAAAACATTAGTCGCAAAAATCGCACAAAGCCAAACAATTTGCATATGAATCGCGTAGGGAGAAACGCGATGATCTCATGCCGCCATTTTTCGAAACTGACGTGCAACTTTGGGTCATTTATAATCGCGCACGTTTACTTTTCGCATATTGTGAATAATAAATGTTTCAGGCGATGACGCAACTGCGATTTTTTCAGGTCGCCGTAATTAAAACGGTTAATTTTCACGCGTTTCTTCCGAACATTGGATTGACCAATTTTGGCTCGTTGCGCTCGTTTGACGTCGGCAATAAATGATCGTCGCTTATAACGATGCTAATATTGCCAAAATTTGAAAATAGCGACGGTTGTGTTTTTATATTTAGACGGTGATACTCTTGAGAGGTGGAGTTTTACGAAATTTTTCTTTGATTAATGTTTATTTTTAGATGCTCCGTGCAACTGCGTCTGAAAAACAAACAGCTAAATATAAACGTTTAGGACGCGTTTCTTGTCTCAAGGAATTTTTTGAAAATAGTATAACGATGGGTTTTGTAATCAACAGTGATTTTATTTCGGTATCAACTTGCAGTTAGGGGGACTGTACGTTCTATCGTTTTAATAAAATTGATCGATTTGCCCTGTTTTGTTTTGTCTATGATGAAGAGAAGAAAACGTTTTTTTTTGAGTTTTATCTTATCGTATGATTTTATTTTTAATTATTTAGCACTTATATTCATGTTGTATTTTTAAATTGTGAAGTTCTAACTTTTCTATATCGAAAGTTTGTGTCATCGGCACGATAACCAAAATGTGATTGAATTTCATTTGGAAAATTCACTTCTTTTTTACAATTTGTTACGAATGTGGCCCGAAATGTTGCCATCCATGATGCAATTTTGGTGTAATTTTAGCCAAAAATTAAAATTGGCATTCGAAGGGCAACATTGTTAGATACCATTGGTTTTGTTCAATAAATTTTCAAAATATTATGTATTATATAATTTAAATAAAATGAAAAAATGGCGATAATATTGATGGTTATTTGAAAGAAAAATTATGAAATTTTTTGAAATTCAACACAATTTTTTATGTGTGGCTGTGATTTTTCTTTACGGAGCGTCCCGTTTTGAATTCCGGGAAATACAATCACTCTACTTATTGTAGATTGGTTTCTTCACATTCAATTTATTGTAGCTCGCGCGTATCGTAAATATTTTCGAAAACTTTGCAAATGTAACTGTTTTTTTCCGCATATCTAAATATTTAAATAAGCGGCGATATCATAAGAATTTATCAATTTGATACTTGCTAATGAATCGTTTATTAGGTTATTCGAAAGAGTTCGTTTCTTCAATTTTTGATTTAATCCATACAATACATGACATTGTGCAGTTCATGTGACTTTTTATTATTTAAATATTTAGTTATTTATCATAATTCTAAATGTTTATGAAAACTTCACGCCATGTGCGTCCCATTAACTGCGATAATTTTTTATACGAATCATTCCGCAATTACATCCGCGCGCGAAAATTAGCGAATACAAAAACACGCACAATAAAAACGCAAATAAACACAAGCCGAATTCAAACAAAAAAAATAAAACATAAACAAATCCAAATTGCTGATCGACCGCGATTTTCTCGCGTTGCCTCGCAACAATATAATTTCTCCATTCTCGACACGACATGGATGTATTTTAGGAGAATTCGCACGAACTACAAAATAGCGTATCGAGCCTATTTGTATCGCGTTGACTTTTCCGGTGGGGTGGTTTCCGAGAATCGATGCGAACGCTCTTCGGGGATTCTCTTCTATTTTTGAAGCGGCTCATTCTCGGCCCAAGTATTTCATAACTCTTGCAAGATCGACACGGGGGTGGGATGAACTTTTCCATCGATGTGCTGCATAAATCACGGCGGATTCTCGACGGTAAGTCGAGAAGTCTGGGCCCCCGAAGGTCCGCCGAACTTCTATATATAGAAAAGGTCAAGAAACCCCCGCGCTGCACATTATCGAATCTGTCTGTTCTAAATTTGTATGTACGGATTCGTGTTAGGGCGGACGATGATGTGGTCTTGCATAATTCGGTGTGTCGTTTCGGGAAGAGTGGTCTAAATATGTCGAGGAGTGTGTTAATTTCGAAGCTCTTTTGAAAATTGGATGTGCATGCTGAAATTTGTCAGTGCACTGACGTGGCTAGTGTTTCTATTTTATGATATTTTTTATTTCTCGAGAAACGAGAATTCTTATTTCGAAAAAAGTTCTCGAGAATTCTCGAGAATTTTTTTAATAATTCTATAAATTATAATAATGGAAAATTAAGGTTGATTTAAAAATACCCAGATGTTTTGAAAATTCATTTTAAAGTAGTGCTTTAGAAAATTTAATGCTGAGTTGCACATTCGAGTACGTTTTTTAGTTATAAAATCATTTGCAACCGAAAAACTGCGTTTGTTTTCAGTATATGTGGGTTTTATCGTGGATAATGCATCTTTAAGTTGCTATAAATTATCGGTATTTTTGCCTGTTTATTCGAATATACTAAACTCTTTAACTAGAGACCGGTTAATATCGAAATTATTTCTGTGTTTGATTATCATCATCAGTATCTTCGTTTCGTCTTCTTTTTTCTTTAGTTTTATCATAAGTTATTTTTTAGAGAATTGTCGAGAAATCATGAAATTTATCGAGAAACGAGAAGTCAAAAAATAGGAAAATTCTCGAGAAGAAAAACTAGACGTGACTTTGTGTGGTAAAGTGACCACTTGGATGTGAGGAATATTGTCAACCTTTCGGTCGAGTATGTGCTCAAACTTCATTGAGAAGTGTTACACTAAATCACCTTTGTGTGTTCGAATTTTCTATTTTGAGATTCATGAAAAATTTATAGCGTAACGTGAATTTGAAGCAATCTATTTTCTGTTTGATTTATTATCTTACTGGGTAGGATTAGAATTTGACGATTTGTTGTGTTAATTTCAAATTATTATTATGACTTCTAGATAAATTTTTAACGTTGATATAATTTTTTATGGCCACTATTTAAATTGTCAGAATTTAAATACGCATTTGGTCAGAATATCTATCCCATTTATCAGAATCTATTTGACATTGGTCAGAATTTTAATCGAAAAGGTCGGAATAAATCTTGAATGTTCAGAATTTTAACTGGGTTTGTCAGAATTTATATTAAATGTCAAGAACTCTAATCTAACCCAAACTATTCTGACGGTTTCGTTATTAAATTTTGACCATTTATCATTTTATTCTGACCGTTTTTGACTAAATTCTGACCATTTGATTTTTTGCCATATTTTTTTCATTCTGATTCATTAGATTTCTTCAATATTTCACGAACATATTTATTTTTAACTGATTTTTTCTTCGTATTTTTCTTGCTTGTAAACACTCGTATAAACCTCCGATACAACGATATCGATACTAATTCGATCCGGTATATTTACAAGTTAACACTCTCTGTTTACGAGGCTCGCTTCATCGCTTATTTATTTTATATCGCGATTTTTTTCGCACAATGTCGCCGAAAAGTCTTTGCACGCGAACGCGCCTCATTCTCGACTTGTTTACTCTATTTTTATCGATGAGTGCTGGCAAAACATCGTGACGTTCATTACTCCTTTTCATCCTTTTTATATTATTATATATTTTTGTCCTTTCGTTCTTCCACGTGCGAGTTGTGGATATAAAACACGTTTTAGAATCAACACGTAAATATTTGATAGGCGAGCCTGGTGCTGGATCCTCCTCTGTCTATCTGACTGTGTGTGTGCACGTTTGTCTATTATGACGCGTGATGTAACTCCACGGCAGACATGTTCGATTCTTATATAAATAAGTGCTAGGTTTTTATCGTGTTTTTCGGGATGTCTATTGATATTTTTTTTTGCGCGAAATTCGGAATTTTCGATATGAAAACGCGTCCGCGACTCGCGTTGTTTTCGGTACAGTATAAACTTCGGAAACGGACACAAATTAAAATTGACGTGTCCGTAAAAAATTCAAAATGAAAACGGTGTTTTTACCCAATGAAAAATAAAAATCGTCACATTTCGCGCTCTTTTTTTTGTATGAAAAACTTTTCATTTTTCTTCGTACCGTTTTGACTGTCAGTTTGTATTGATTTTGATGGCTGCTCAAAAGCTTTTTATGACTCCAATTATATTAAAAACGAAAGAAAGAATACAATGAAAACCCGTCTTATCCAAAAATGCCCTTCAAAAGAACCCGGATACTTAAATAAATAAACGAAGTATAAAAAGAACGAAAAAAAGAATGTCAAGTTACTCGATTTCATTATTCTGGCATTTATAAATATTAAATAGTGAACTCGGCTTATTTTTCAAAGCAACGGGAATATTTGAATTATGTTCTCGGAAACGAATTGGGATGAATTTCTGTATATAAAATGACGTTGGGAAAAATATCGGTATTTTTGATGGTTTAAATAATCATTGAAAAATTTTATAGCCAACCATACTTTTATATTTTTTTTTTTAAATCAAATAAAAGGATCGATAATTAATGATCTGATGTCGTGATATTCCTTTGACGAAATGCGTATTATGGACGATTTTTCTCAGAAACGTTTCTGATATTCTAAAAATATTATATATTTACAAATATCTATAATATTATGAGGCACGAACTTAATACTTTCGTACGTAGAAGCGATATCCACTTTATTATTTGATTATTAGATCGTATCGCGTATTCAGAAAAACGAATGTGCGAATGAAATTAAATGAACTATTAAATAAATGTTTCAAATTTCAAATTTTCACTAGTTTAGTAATTGTATGCTTAGATAAACCCCAAATGAAAGTTGACGTAGATACATTTCATTTAATAACCGATGTATATATTCGACGTTTAAATTCGAAACGACCATTCAATGACAGCTCGTTTTGTATTATTTGACTCTATTGGAATTAACCCTGCATGCAGACTATTCGTATAATACAATAGGATCGGACATCAAAGCCGATGGACAACAACGGTCAGTTTTCAGGAATGACAACTATTCCGTACTTTGGGTGAAAATTAACCGCGCCGTTATCCGTTCGGGTTAACTTTGACCAACCGATAGAAGGATATTGCCCGCATTGCAGCATCATTACATTAATTACCCGTCCAATTTAAATTTTCTTGGGATTCTTTGTTATAATAGTAAATATAGAATCGAAACTATCAATAAATTTGTTCATAAAATATTTATGTATGTATTCATTTTTTTTTTACCGATTTTGACAAAGATAAGTTATGCAATCATATTTTTCTTTCATTGCTGAAAGTTTTTATTATGTATACTTGAAAGTCACGATTGTGATATTCGGTTATATATATAGAATTAGAATTAATATCTGAATTAAGACATCCAGATAAACTATTCTGCAACGTCCGACGCAATTAGAGCGATCTTCAAATAGAAATGTTTGTTGTGCTTATGTTAACAAACTAATCGAACCGCACAAACCCTCTGATAACTAGTATGTTCGTTTGTGACACAGACTAGATGGTCGATATCCAAGTTTGCTATACATACACCAAATTCTTTTTTTGCACGGATTATAAATAAGACGGTCCAAGAAAAAGAAGTTTTAATTTTTTTACATTGATTTTTTTCACATAAACACGGTTTAAAAAAAAAAGAAAAAAATCATTTATTGGACTGCATTATGTGCAAATGCTTTTTCGCCACAAAAAAAACAACAGAAAACGGGTACGTTTATTATCTAGTAGTGATACTGAATGACTCCATAATTATGTTAAATATATATTTTTTAAATAAATGAAAAATTACCGTTTTTTAATTGCGTATTACTAGTTGGAACCTATCTACCATTTTTAT
>JAOXNN020233720.1:0-11902 GCA_028571205.2 Hydropsyche betteni
TTTTGTTTCGATAAAAAAAAAATATCTTAAAATTTAATATTTAACCCCCCCCCCCCCATGAATAGAATGGCAACCCTAGTGACCTGCCACATGGATTTAATAAAAAAAAAATATTAAATTTGACCCATTTGAGAAAAAGGTTCGCCAACTCTGCCCTATACCCTATATATAATAGCGGATTTCTGTGTTTCTGTGTCGATGACGCTTGCATCTTTTTCGCAAATATGGTCTTTATGCATATACAGTTAACGTCTATAATATGATGCGCATTACGCTCGAGACTTCGGTATTCTATTATGGTCTTTATGCGTACATAGTTAACGTCTATAATATGATGCTTATATGATACCTCTGGCTTTGCCTATAGTTCACAAACAAATAAAAAATGAACGATTTTGATTTTATTAATTATATATTAAATATTCAAATCGGGTTCACATAATCGGATTTTCATACTTTATCGTTTTCCGTTTCTTAACAAAACCACAGCCGATGTTATTAACATCGGGCCTATTTACTGTTATTAATGTCGATGAGAGTTGAAAATCGAGGAAAAAATGATAGAAATTACGATGGTGTATCAGAAGACTCTTAGCACTGTACTCATTACATATGATGAAAATAAAACTATCAAAGTTTAATACATTGTGGCAGTTTGATAAAAAAAATGATTGCATAGTTAAAGTAATTAGAATTTTTTCAAAGACATAATTTCTTTTTTAAGAAAAAAATGGAAAAAAACATTAGAGGTGTAGAAAAAAATAATAGCGGTTTCTGTTTTTGGTGCTAAGATATGTTATCGAAATTTATAGAAACGTTTTATAATTAAATTAATCAAAAATTGAGTGAATTTATATTTTAAAAATGGCATGTAAAAGATTTAAGGTAGAGGAATTTTAATTAAGTCTGCTACAAACAAATAAAGAATTAATTTATCATATGAATTTCCTTACATAAAACTAAATATATAAGGATATTCAAGAAGATTATTGATTTTTTATATAATAATCATGATATGTTTAATCAATATATTTCCTCTTGAATCGATCATATTTATTTTAAAACATTACAAATACATAAAACTAAACAAACAAAAACAATAAGCATTCAATTTATTGAAAATATAAAGTACATATTTAATTTCCAGAGTCATATTCAAAACGGGAACAGAGTGAGTTGACAAAATTTTTATGGTTCTGGGTATTTTCCAGCCCAGTCAATAACCGATTTATCTTCCCAAACGAAAGATCCTTTTAAGGTGTCTGGAGCATCCAGAGCAACATATAGTGCGACTTGAGCTCCTTCATCAGGCGTGAGTACTCCTTGATGTCTGTTAAAATCAGTGTTGACATATCTGCAATTGAAATGAAAATAATTGAATGTTTATTTCATAAAAATATATATTGAATGTTATTTCATATTCATTTGTGGAACTGCTATATTTACCCTGGATTAATGGCATTTACTTTGATGTTCGTGTTGGCGAGTTCCTTTTGAGTTATAAATGTGAGTTTTGCAATAGCAACTTTGGAAATTTTGTAAGGATCATCACCCCAGCCGTCAGCGATATGTGTGCCTCTTCTCACAGAACTAAAAAAACATTTGTGCAAATCAAATTATTAGGAAAAATGAAATATAATTTTGGTTGCAGTTAGGAAATCAAAATTGAACGTACGTTATGAAATCATTCATCAAATTAGTGAGTCCATCAAGGGTAAGATTGGGATTAGACAAAGCATCACGAATTTTTTTACCAGGAACGTTGGACAAATGACCGAAACCACTTGAAGTATTGATCAGTCTTGCACCATTGCGAAGAATTGGGATCAAATCTCTATTCGTGTCACGCAGGTTTCTGTAATTGGCTCGTATAGTTTTTAATGCGACATCAATTAAAGGTTCTTCGTAAGGCCTCTGAAATATACATAAGACTGTTAAAGTTATTTTAAATCAACGTAAATTAAAAAAAAAAGTGAAAAGTACATACAAATATCTGGAATCCAGCATTGTTGATCAAAATGTCTATTCCACCATGAGTTGCTACAATGTGATCTTTGAAACGTTTCACACTCGCTGGATCTGATATATCGAGTTGGTGAAATGCAGGGTAATATCCCAACTGAAACATTTAAAAATATTTAGAATAAATCTGATAGATCATATTTACATCTGGTTGATGTTTGACATACTTTATTCATTTCAGCAATGGCCATTTCTCCTTTTACAACATTGCGAGCGGTGAGATAGACAATTCCGTCGAATCTTTGACAGAGACCTTTTACAATGGCAAAACCAATGCCTTTGTTGGCTCCAGTAACCTTTGAAGAAAAAATTAATAATGTATCATAACGAAAATATATAAAAATCTTTAAATAGTAAAATATTATGCATACCACAGCCACTTTTTGGTAAGACATCTTGATTGAGTTTAAAGAATTCTCTTCAGACCTTCAGCTCAATCAGACTGATGATGTATATGTATAACTACTCTTTATATACTATGAAAAAAATATATTTTTTCGAAATACCACATATTGATATTGCATTGTGGTTTTGTAATGAAAGATATAAAATTATCTATTTTATGATAATCCTTTTTTCAAAAAAAGGTTCAATAATCTCGAAAATATTTTTATTCTTATTTTAATAAGTGAAATATGTTTTAAAAGTGAAATATTTTACTATATATCATTTTTATTTGGCAAATGTGTATAACATGTAACAATAATGTGCCTATAACATTAGGGAGAACCATCGGCTTTTATCTAATGTTTTTCTTAAGAAAGAATCTTTATAATTTTCTAGTGAAAACCACAATATTTGTGGTAAGATTATAAAAAAAAACAAGATAGATTAACCCGAAAAACATGTTTTCTTTTAATGATAGTAGTTGGAAAAGAAAAATATAATTTTCTTTAATTTTTATTGTTTTAAAATGACGAATTATTTAAAATGAAAATTACTTCAGGCTGAAAATATAAATGAGTTTTCAAACTTATCAAAAGATGGGGGAAAATATTGGTTTATTTTGTTTTTGAAAATCCTTATTTCCACAATAAGTAATTTTGATCAATATAAGCATTAAAATATTATGTAGTAATTCAGTGTATGCGATTTTATGAATAAAGATAATAAGAATAACACAAATTATTATTTTTAAGCATTTATTATTATCTCCATAAGAATAGGTATAGCAAAAAAATACAAAATAAAACATATTTATATAATTATAATTATTATATTACAATATAATATCAGTCTATATTAAAAATTTCATACATGGTTTTGTTATAAGTTCTTGTAAGGGCTTTGAGACACTGAATTTGATTTTCTCATTTTTCGCATTATTGATCATCACTAATGATTTCCGAGTAAGGTTGCATATTTCTGAAACAAAAGTAGTGAAATTAAAACTCAACAAGATAAACATCAATGAATTTTTACTATATGATGTACAAAGCATGTTAATTTATTTAAAATTCCACTTTTTTGTATTACCATTATAAAATATTTTAATAATAAGAAAAATTGCAGAGATTATTTGAATAGAATAGGAACATATTAAATGAAGAGTATTTATGACTGATTATTTTTTTAATCAATAGGGAAATAAAATTTGGAATAGGTATATTGAAAAAACTAAGGGTCATAAAAAGATTAAAGATTTGACATAATGAAATACATGATAGTAAGATTTTCAATGCATTTTTATGGGAATAAAACAAAAAAATACAGATAAATTTAGTTTTAAAAAGGTCATGATCATATGTAATTTATATAATGTTCACTGTAAAATGAGACTTTCTCGATATAGTCAGAAGTTTGGGTATTATTTTTAATTGCAAATACAACACATAGTAATAATAGAAAGATAATCTTCAAATAGTGCTAAAATTCTTTATTTGCATTAAAAACAATTAATATTTAACATTTGACTTAAATAAAATTTCGAATCGGAAAATGATCAATATTTTAAAATATTTTGTGTTAAAAAATGATTAAATTATTTTTTTCATAAAATTATTTCACTCTATGATTAGTTACAACAGAAGACATAACTAGTATAAAAAAATAAATTTTCATAGTTTATGTAAATATGCAATTGTTCCTCAGCTAAAGTTGAAATCGCTTAATTATGCATTCTATGTTCTATGTTAGTGAACTTGGTTGAATGAGCATTCAAAAATAGTCTATAGTTACAAACCGGATATTAAAATAATTATGTATAAGGCATTTAGCAAATGTAAGTAATACTATATTTTTTATAGCACATGTACTTTAAGTCGTTAAACATATTAATGAGAAAAGCTATATTTATTTAAAAAATATTTAGAAACATCGACACAAATCGATAGTTCACTTTGCGCATGGATCATTTAGTAATAGTATAATTTTGAATACTTCTTTTATTGTTTTTAATGCAAAAATACTTGTGAAATACTTATGTAAACGTTATCAAAATCGGGGAGTTTTATTTGAAAATTGTATTGATTGATTATAAAATTGTTTCGAAGCCTAAAAACTTCATTTAATTATAATAAATCTATAATTATTTTCTTAAATATTTCTAAATTGATTATTTTCAAAAAACTCAAATAAATGGAAAAAAATCACATTTACTTTTGTACAGAAGAAACATCATTTTTATTTATTTCTCAATAGTTCATTACTTATTGGATGCTCAAAAAAATCTTTTTAGATTTTTTTATGTATCAATCAGAATTCCATGACTTTCATTAATGTAATTTTGGAATTTTATGAAATTAATTAACTTTGTTGTATGATCTTCTTTTACTAATAAGCTGAGCTGATATTTTAGAACGATCTTACAAGAAATTTATAATATAATCATTAAATACAAAAATAATTTTAATATGTATAGTGAAAATATCTACAAGGAAAAATTACTAAACTTCTGATAGTATCGAAAAGGTTGTTGTCCCGTAGAGAATGTTGTTTTATAATATATCTTATAATAGTATAGATATGATACATATGACAATTATATAGGAAGTTTTTATAATATTTTATTCATGCAGAATTTGTAAATCGTCATTATATTTCATGTATTTCATACATTAAATAAAATACAAGTTGCATTGTAAAAAAATTCAGGAGTAATAAGGAGGAATCAAGAAAAAGGAAACCAATCTCTGTAACTTTTATTATTTTCCAAATATAAAAGTAAATAATCAAAAAAAAAAAAATATACAAGTAAGTACAAAATAGCTATACAGCGATTATGTTTATTTCACAGATATTAAATCAGAATTACAATTTTTTATTTTTGTTTAAATGTCAAATTAGTAAAGGTACTAAAAAACTATAAAATCACATATTAAAATAGGTAACACATGCTTATAAAATATACATGAACACAATGTCAATGGAATTAAAAAAATATATATGTAAATTTGCAAATACTAATGGACAATTTATAGACAACAAAATAAATAAACGGTCTTAAACGTAATACTGTTAAAAGACATCATTACAAATTGTGTAATGAAAACTTAATGTAACTTATCAAAAGTATTTTAAATAAATCTGGCACAAAATGAAAACGTTCTATGTATTAAATGCTACCTGATAAATCAATTGTTTTGTCAGCACCCCTAAAATATGATAAATATTATATTGCAATAATTATAATAAACATATAAACATAAAAATATAATCGCAAAATAAAAACAAAAATACAATAAAGCATCATTACCTATATAAAATGTAGTGTTGAATCATGAAGAATATATCGAATATTACAGAAAACAAGCCCAGGCCGAACTTCGTAGGGTCGCCGAATATTGAAACCCAATCATTGTAATTATAAGCGTTCAGTATCATTTGAAGCATGCTCAATGTTCCACCAACGAAATCTAAAAATATGTTTCCTATACTCCATCCAACAGTTGACTTCCTTCGGTAATTCATGTACGCCTAAAATTAAAATTCTATGAATGTCCTGGTTTGAAAATGCAATGTTTGCATATTCAAAATATACCTGCGGCACATATTTGATCAAAGTAATGGCCAGTTTTACGTAGCTGCAGTAATAGAGGAAATCTAACCATGTAATAACATCAGTTGCTGATAATATTAAACTAATTAATATCACAACACTAAATATGCCTAAAATCACTCTTGCAGTTATCGATACTCTTTGGTTTTCTCGCTAAAAAAATGTTATTATTTTAAAATAATTAAAATCTATTTTGAATATAAAATGAGCAGAAAAAATCACCTCATAAATAATACATTGAACAATTGTAAATACTGTCGCTAAAGAAGCATGTAATGCAAAAACTATATCGTTGACTTGAACAGGATTTAATCCTCTAGGATATCTATTAAAATATTCTTCTTGAACTTCAGGTATAAAGTATAAGCCCAAATTGAACAAGGAATACAACAAAAAGCCGACAATATTCAAAGCAATGAAATCGAAATTCAATCCGACAACACTTTTCCTCTTGAAATTAATATATATTTGTGGATAAAATGATACAGACCAGGCCACAAAATATATCCAACCCACAACATACGATATGTGATAGATAGCCGTGGAATGTTGAACTGTTACTTTTGTAAATGCTTTTGATACACTGAAAATAATACGGTTTTTTTATAATCGATCTAAAAATTAATTAATACATGTTGAATGGTGACTCACTCAATAACGTCGGGTGGTGTTGCATTAACAAATACATCTAAATGCCCAGGATTTTTACCGTATAAGGTTATTGTTTCTATTTTAGGGTTTGTTGTATTACTTGCTGGTACAAAGATAGAAGACGGATTCACCACTAGAATGTCATCGTGTTGTGTGAGAATAAATAAGGTGAAATCTTTATCGAATACACCACTGAAAGTAAATTTCACATACCAAATACAGATATTAAAGTAAATAATACATTTTTTTAGGTAAAGGAAAAAAATCACAAAAGAAGTTTCAAAGTTAGAAAATTTGTTAGCAAATGAATGAACACTTACTCTATAATTAAATTAAATTGACTTTCTTTGCCTACTAAAATAGTAAGATCTTTGGGAGATAGAGTGACTTCCGCTTTAGTTCGAGTCACTTGAGAAATAAAAAAATAAATGTTAGATTTCATCATATAGAAGCAATATATAAACAAAAAAAGCAAATATAACAGGAAACTTACCATGTTCTAAAAATAATAATATATATAATATCAAGGGTATTGCATTTTTGAAACTACAAAATTTGAATAAATCCATCCTAGTATATATTTGAATATTTATATAACTCTAATCTGTAATTATGAAATACAATATTCAAATTAATGATAAACACAATAAATATCTGTTTAATATTATACAAATGAAGCAGAATCAATAATAAAATTGCTAATTATAAGATAAAAAATATTTGATGTAATGTTCAATCAGATTATAAAGTACACAAGTAAATTTTTTTATGAATATTTTTCATGTACAATTTTCCTCGTTCATTATTTAGAATATTTGTCTGATAATTGGAAAAAATATAGTAATGAACAGAAAAATAATTTTTGTAACAATTATTCTATTTAAATTTTGATTTTATTTGATTTGACAATTTTTATGTCACTTCAGAAATAATGAGCAAAGTGATAAGTAATGTAACACTTTTAATTATGTATCACTGCGTTTTAACTGCATAATTTACGAATGAATGAAGAAAATGAAAATACATATTTAATCATGTTTTCAAAAACTCACTTTGAATATTGACGAAACTATCAAATAGAATGATAATAAGGAAATGACATAATCAAGGATCATTAAAAAAACAGATAAAGAAAACGATACCAAGAAACATACAGTAGATTTTCAGAAGAGAGCAATATAAACAAACTGTGATTTCGTACTAAAAAATCATTAATGATCACAAAGTACGTAATAGAAACGATTAACGTGATTCAAATGTCGGAAATTAATCTACACAATAAACAAACTAACGATAAGCAGATTATTACTAAATGATCGCTCGATTGTTGAGAGTAAATCTTCGTTATCTCATCAGAGGCTCTATTGTCTTTCAGAGCGAAATTTCAAAAAAAAAAAATAGATAATTTAGATCGATCGAAATAACGGATTCACATTATCTTACATCGACAGATACTGCAAAGTGAATCGACGGAATGCAGTTCCCGTTACGAAATTATCAATGTTTCAAAGTTTTCAGTTTTCAACACGTGCCTGAATCACGTGAAATTCTCAAGCACCACGTAACGATTCGAACAAATACGATTACAAAGTTTATGAAATGACATTATACGGATCGAATCGATACGAAAATTACGATTATTCCAAAATTTAAACGACCCAATTGAAAATCACTCACAGATCGAATCTGCATCAATAAGATTATTCGAACAAACAACACCGATGAATCATTTGGAATCTATCAAACAAAAAAAAATTCGAAAAACGCGCGCACGCGTCCACACCGTTTACGCGACAAACCTCAAATGAAAAACGCGAAAAAATCAACACTTAACGACCTCACAGCTTGGATTTGGGTGTCAGATTCGGAGGCTCTCGAGGCTCTTGAGGCTCTTCAGGCTCCAGTGGAGCTGGTGTTGCGACCCTTGGCCGGTTCGCGACCGACTGATGGATTTCGTCTAAATATTATTTGCGAGTGCCGCATTTAACAAGTGTGTCGTGCAAAAATGCGAGGAGCGCACGCACGGAACTGCAATTCTGTGTCAAAAGTGTTTTTATTTAATCGCCAGCGGTGGTGGAACGGTGGGGCGCGTGCCGGAGTGGGGGGCGGTGCGTTTGTTTAATTAAAAAATAAATAATTTTTTTTTTTAGAGATGATGTTGTTATATCCCCCTATATATAACTAGTAAATAGGGCCGATGTTAATAATATCGGCTGTGGATTTGTTAAGAAACGGAAAACGATAAAATGTGAAAGTCCCAAATGTGTATTTAATTAATAAAATCAAAATAGTTCATTTGTTGTTGTCACCAGATGTCATACACCGTGTTTCCCCGATAATAAGACCTACCACGAAAATAAGACCTACTATGATTTAATATAAGACGTACCCCGAAAATAAGACCTAGTGCAGTTTTCGAGTGTAAAATTAATATAAGACCGGGTCTTATATTCGGGGAAATACGGTAGGCAAAGTCATTCGCGAGCGTCATTCAAACACACAGATACACAGACACTCAGAAATCCGTGATTATATATAGGGGATAGCGGGTTTCTGTGTGTTAGTTCATCTGTGTGTCTGTCCGATGACGCTCGCGACTTTAAAATGATCGAACCGTCGATACGGTCATTTTTTCGAATTAAAAAGATATTTTCACATTTTATCGTTTTCCGTTTCTGAACAAATTTCATTTTATTTTTTTTATTTTAATTTAAAAAAATTGACATTATATTGTGCTTTCAATATATCCCCTATATATAATAGCGGATTTCTGCATGTTCGTTCGTCTGTGGGTCTGTTCGATGACGCTCGCGACTTTAAAATGATCGACCCGTCGATACGATCAATTAAAGAAATATTTTCACAATTTATCGTTTTCCGTTTCTTAACGAATTTCATTTTATTTTTTCTATTTTAACTAAAAAAAATTGACATTATATTGTGTTATCAATATATTTCTTCAAACTTTACATTCACAGCCGATGTTATTAAGAACGGGCCTATATACTAGTATGTTAAAGGATGCTGAAGATTAAAAGTTCAAGGTTGGAATTGGAAAAGGGTCGTTATTGTTTTGTAATATAGAGTGTCTTGAAGGTGATCGAAGAAGGAAAATGTTTTATAAATAGTTTTCAAACGTGTGATTCTTGTTATTTTCGTGAAATTCTGGATAAAAACAAGATAAAGGAAAATTTTCGATTGAAAATCCAGGTAGTACTCGGCTTACGATGGAGACACGTTTCTGAACTTCGGTCGTAAGTTGAATCTGTATAATTATTATTTTTTTCAGTAGTTTTGCTTGATATTATACAATAATGAAATAATAAATAAATAGCATTTAAAAATCTTTCACTGCTTCACTGGATCCATCATTTCAAATTTTTGTATTCCTTGATTAATTATATGAAAAGCAGCAGCCATTTTTTTTAAAACGATATTTTTGACCGTTTTACATTCTTCCGTATTTATTTCTCATTAACGCTTGAGATTTATCATTTAATTTAAAAAAATAATTTATTCCAAAATTTTTTTTTTCGGTCGTATGGTTATTTTTTTTGTTTTGAAAAAACGCGTAAAAAGAGTTTAAGGTATATTACATAATAATTAATTATTGATTTATAAAATAGAAACTTTGACGTTTTGTTTAAACAAATATTACATCTGTCCAGATAATAAAGCCTGGATTTTGAATTGCGTATTACCATCATAAAATTTTCAACGACACTTTGAATAATAATTATTTTAGTGCACAGCTTATGAAAAACGAAGTTTTTCATAATAAACAACTTTTTTTATCATTCATGAATTGTAAAATGCACATTTTTCAAGCGAGACAACAATCGGCAATAAAAACATATATATTAGCGGGTTCTCCGTTAAATATTAATTGTTAAATGACCACCATCAATTGTTTTTAAAAAACTCTTATCTCACTCAAAAAAACGACACCATCATCATGATGTACACTTCATAAAAAAAAGTTTAAGAAACACACACACACAATATGTGACGATGATTCGCTTTCGTATTCCATTTTTTTTTTCAATGAGAAAATGTCTACGTTCTGTTTCCTATTTTGCAAAACTAAAAAAAAAAAAACAAAAACAATGCTGAATTTTTTTTCCGGTATGCACATTTAAAATTTAAAAACATTAATGGAAACACGGACATGTGGTAATTTGTATGAGACATCATCGAATTGCACAATTGTGCAAAACGCCAAAGAAACCCGGACGTATTTCGATGCCCAAACCGTATCAAATATGAATATGATAATAATATGTAATTTAAATATAAGGTTACGAGAAGCGGAATCGCGATCGAGAAGAAAATTGAAATTAATCCGGTCGAGTGCGGTAAATATGGCTTTATTGCTCTAGAAAACTGTTCAAGTAATTAGATAATGGAGCTACTGTTGTGAGCTACCGCAAATTTTCAAACTTTTCGATCGTGTTGAATTACTGAAAGTCTCACATGCGAGTTTTGGGAAAAGGCTTTTATATATGTAAGTAGTCTTTGGATTGCGACCGAAAAAAAATTTGGACTTGTTATAGTATTAAAAATGCAAATTTCGATATGAATAAAATTGATTGATTTTATTGTATGGATTCGACTTATGACCGAGTTTTAAGAACGTATTTTCGTTATAAGGCAAAACACTGTATGGTGAAATCTTTTATTTTTATAGTCGGAAGAGTCTCATTTTTAGAATTGATTAATCATTCTATACAAAAAAATTGTTTTGATTAAGAAAATCCATTAATTCAAAGTTCAAAAGTGTCTTCTTTCAATATATTTTAATGAAAATGAAAAAAAATCACAATGACAATTTTAAAATTCGGCCACCACTAATTAAAACGATCTAAATCTAAAAGCGTATTTGGAACGATCATTATAACATTTATTTTTATATTTTCAACGAGTTACACAAACATAATCCATTTTTCGAAGCACACTTGAAAATATTTCTGCAAATCACCATCTAACATAATATGAACAACTACAATTTCTGCGAATCACCATCCAATACAGTAAACCCCCTATAAAGTCAAGATAGATTCCACGTTATAGAGTTAAATTTTTTTTAATTTTAATTTTTTTAACATTTTTACGTGTTAACTACTGGTTCTAAAGCATTTGAAAAAAAATTGAATTTGGTGCTAAGACAACGGACGGACGCCAACGTATCGCTCGAAAACCAACAGTTTGATTTAAAATAAGTATCGCAATCGC
>JAOXNN020233740.1:0-11901 GCA_028571205.2 Hydropsyche betteni
GATATAATTGTGCACACCCGTCAGACTACCGGCTCAGGGCAGTTGCAAAGGCACCTGGGCAATCTCCGACCAGCCTTAGGTAAGTAGTCGCTGGAGTCTTTGTCTTGTGGAAGCAAAAACTGAGTCCACAGGACTACGAGATCTGTCAGAGCCACTACCAACTGTTCGAAACTACTGGCACAGTGTTCAAACGAAGAATGTATTGGATTGATGTGACGAAGAATAAATTCCGAAAGTAGAAAGAGCAATTAATTTTGAATAAACTTATGGCAGAAACATCTTAAAGCCAAAACAATATGCGCTTTGAGCCAGAATATGCATTAGTTGACGAAATTTCAAACGATGTTGAGAATTGAGACTAAGAGGGAAAAGCCCATCGCAAAACCCGAGTTCTACCAAGTTTTTAATTGAGTCGGTAGAGTTATAAATGTTGATATTATATTTGACTTTTCTTTTCTATATATATCAATACTCGATTTCGATATTAGGATACCTACCTTTTAAATATTAAAGCTAATATTCACTTAGCAACAATCTGACACCGAAGCCTCGGTCGTTCAGCCTTAAACGGGTCAAATTTGGGAGTCGAACTAAATGGTAGACTGCAAGATAGGTCATGTTGCAATTAGCTACATAAGGCTGCAAATACATACACCAAGAGATTTAAGTTGTGTTAAATTTGTTATTTGAAGGGCGCCTTAATTTGAGATCTTATTGAACCCTGAGTTTTAAATATTGTGATACCTAGATCCAGCGTCACTAAATTAATAAGCCTACCGATAGCCTTCGCTCCCGATGCAGTGATTGAGCATTGTACTGAGTTTTATAAGTCTTACCCATCCATAATATTTATAAACTTTTCAATTACGATATTATGTAGGCTCCAGAATCTTAGATATTGTTTTAAGCTGGGTTAGTAACTCTATACATATGAACAGATCCTGCAAGTGAGCTAAACTTAGTAAACGAGTCAGCCCTGAAGAAGTAAGGTTGTTTTTTGCTATGGTTAGGTAAAGAGTACTTATGTCTAATTAAGTTAACTTTTCCAAACTGCACAGATGTTTGAATCCTGCGTCCCCAATCTACCCCCACCCTTCAATAGATGAGACTTACCTATGCGCAATTTCTCTAGATTAGTTAGTTTCGATAGGTAGTATGCCCCTAGAGGTCCTATTCGATTGTATCCTTTACTTAATTAAGCTCATACCAACAAAAAGCACTTTCAAAGTCGACATCTTCGAAAGATGGAAGGCCCCTCGTTAAGTCAGTTGGTTATTCACTACTTCATTAATAAACTTACTGATCGATAGCTTCTCTAAACTGATTAAACTTATGTGCCCAGCACCATCATCTCCGACTTGATTCGAATGGATGTATAATTACTTCAGTTTCGTTAGTTTCGAAATGTGTATCGCTCCCGCAACTCCAATTTTCTGGTTACCTGTATCGTATGTTACTTACGTAAACCCAGCCATTATAAATTAACCAGCCTCGATAGATCAGCTGCCCCTGATTCTGTAATGCACTAACAACTTCCCGAAGGAAATTCTACAACCAGCCTCTTTAAATGCTACATCCTGGCGAGATAGACAGTGCCCCGCCATTAATCAGCTACGAGTGGCTCCGCTAGATCGAGCTAAATTTTCGTAGGCTGGTTCTCCCCTGAAATTAATGTAATTTTACAGCCTATTCCAAGCCCCTACAAACTGTGAAGAAAATTAGCAATATCAGCCATTTGGCTGACAATCGGTACTCCATAGTTAATAATTACATCTATTGATGACATCCTTTTGCCTAATTAAGCCAGAGAACCTACAGTTACTTGGGCAGGGTTGTCGTATTCTACCAGTTATTGCTAGTGTGTGGTGTTGAGTTCTTACATAGAAATACCAGGTATGGAGTTCTCAGTAGCTTGAGCATTGTAGTTCTGTGACATATTTGTCTCAAATATTTTATTTTGGATATTAATTGGGGTTCGTTAAAGGTAAATTAAAAGTCAATTGTGGGATTGTCTAAAATTAAATAATGACTCAATATGCATTTACTCCGGATACTTCTACACCAACTGCGTGCAGCAAATTATGTCTGACTACACTTGCTGCAACTGAGTTACGCACTTTCTACCAGTCGCTTCCCGTTCCGAACGCTGTTCAGAGTCGACAGCTGCTCTTCCTGCGTGCCCTTGATGGCTATCCTTGACACGTCTCTCCCAGCGAACTTCCCTTCGGCGTCAGCTAAAGCCTTCTTGACGGTATCGGCATCTTTTCCGACGAGATCCACGATAACAAGCGGGGCTTCGGGCTTGATGCTGTTCGCGTCAGATACGATGTCTGCTTTGCTGGCCAGCTCTGTAAGGCTGCTGGAGTCGCTGTTAGTGAGGGGCACAGAAGGGTGCTCGTCGGGCAGGCTGTCGACGAGGTACATGACGGTCTGCTCTTTGGGCTTCAAGAAGGAGCCGGTAGCGAACTGCAGCAGGTACTTGGCAGACGACATGAAGTCGTCGAGTATGAGCTCTCCGAGGGCTTGCCGCACGATGTTGAAGACGTGCTTGATATCGATGGAGTCGACACCGGCATGGTCCTTTCCGAGGAAGGAGATGTCAGCGGAGTCTTGGTTACGGGTGGGAGTACTGCAGGTTAGGAGCGTTAGGGCGAGAACTACTATCCACTTCATATGCTCTGTTGCGTGTGTGAATAATACGAATAATACAAATATTGTACAACTATTAGAAGCACTCGATACTTTTGCACCATGCAACAGTATAGTATATTATGTTTGACTAAATACTTAGTTTTTATATCAATAAATGATTAGCAGCCACCTTTCCTTGAACTGAATAATTATCGGGTATTCGAAAAACGGAGTCTTGCGTAGAGGGTTTAGTCTATGGAAATTAAGAATACTGAAATTGAAATAAGGAAAAACAATATAATTAATTTAATTTAAAAAGTCATAATTTATTTCTTCTGGATAGTTTTGGTCGTCCTCGTTTAGTAATTTTTTTATTAAGATTTAAAAGTCTCCATCTTTCGGCAATATAGTCCAAATAGTTGAATTGTCGTTGGAAGGTAATTACTTTGATAACGTGGGCACAAGGGAGGCCTACTTTTTGCATATAGTGACACTAGCAAATATACCGAGAGCCTTAATCGTCAAGTCTGACTATGAACTGTTGAGTTTGTTGGGTGATTTTGAACCAATTATCTATTTAAACAATAGAGCTGCGTCCACATTAAATGTAGTTGAGGAGAATTTCGTTGAATACTTGGGTGCTGAGGCTTTCTCTGACGGTAAGAAGACCTGGGTCATCGAACAGCTCTTCGTACTTGATGAATTCCTTGATTTGCTTCATAATCAGGCCGAACTGTTTGGTGTTGACTTTCATCATCTTAGAGCATAAGTCTCCGACATACCAGGTTTTAGCTATTTTCATTATAGTGTTGATCCTAAAATAGAAGTTGTTGAGGCCCACATATGAGGAATGTAAGGCGAAACACAAACGTTGAGCTCTTCGCAGGAACTCTTCGAGATTTTCAGGATCGATCTCTTGCGACTTTAGTCTATTCATAGCTTTATGATGGGAATGAATGTCCCGAGCCTTGATTGCTGATTTGTATAGAGAATGTAATTAGCCGTGGTTTTCACGAGTTTATTTTAGGAATTCAGTTGGGTTAATAAGGTAATTCCCTTTAAAAGCCCCAGAAGCTATTATTTACTCCATAGCTTTCTCCATCTCAGGATTGTAGGTAGTCATCATAGTTCTGATTGCGTTGCTTTCGTTTGTTCTAAAGAACTCATCGAGTATGTATTTGTACACCTATTGGGTGCAACTGCTGATGATGTAATAACCAACGATGAATGCCTGCAGAGAAGGGCCAGTGACAGTGAATAGGCCGATCCTACATGGGCGCTCCTGTTCCATGAGCATGATAATTTCAGTTTAGCGAATAGCAACGACATCGCCATAGCTCTTGCAGAGTTAGTGCATTTAGTAAGAGATAGCAAGGAAGGCTGTAGGGAACGTATCAACATCGCCTAGAATACTGAGAGAGAAACCTTTGGACTCTAGCTCTTACTTTGCTTTGATGAATTCAGTGTTTTTCTTGATACCTCTGAGATGATAGTAGGCATTTTTGGTGAGAGGGATATATTGCGCTATTTTATTTGGTTCGAACATAAAGGCGTCATAGTGCTCCTTAAGCTTTTTCTTGGTGTCGAGGTTGCGTTACCTTTTCGTATGGGTTCTGTGGATGTGGCAGTTATCGAAGGCAGAGACACAATAGTAATCGAGCTAGCTATGCCAGATGAGATTGATGACTACTTTGCAGGAGCGACACCATAATTTGAGGTACCTTTACCTTTGGAGCTTTAGAGTTGCTATGGAGCACTAGCTATTTGCCATTTAGAGTTGCTGCTTTTACAGATTAAGGTAGCTTTTAATCTACTCTTCGGATTTGAAATGCTGAGATAAGAATCTGTAGGTAGGATAGAGGAAACTTTTGAATTTAGGAAGGCGAATTTGATGTTTTGATAGCTGGAAGGTGTTTTAGAAAAACTTATCGATTGATTCCTCCATCAAATTACAATTTTGTTATAAATAAACATCACCTCAAGAACTCAGAAAACTTTGCTGTCATAATGTGGTAACGGTTTTAGACAGCCTAACAATTTTTGAAAATAAATTATAGTTGATCAGTTATGGAGTTCAGGGGGCAGCAGACCGATCGGTATT
Source organism: Hydropsyche betteni (assembly GCA_028571205.2). Lineage (NCBI taxonomy): Eukaryota > Metazoa > Arthropoda > Insecta > Trichoptera > Hydropsychidae > Hydropsyche > Hydropsyche betteni. The sequence goes on from JAOXNN020233740.1 coordinate 4,733, forward strand.
CCTTGGTGCGTTGGCTGCTGACCGACTCTTCGACCTAACTGTTGAGGCGATAGTGGCTCGAGCAGAGAGGTTCGTATCAGAAGGATCGGTGTCTCCTGATGCATTGACTGCTGAGGGGACTGCATTCCTTGATGTGTTGGCTGCCGAGGGGGTGTTCTTTGAGGGGATTGTAGCCGATAGATTGGCGTTTTTGCCATCTGAATGGTTCCATGCTGACTGATTGGCTACTCTAAAGTTCGATTTGTTGCTGATATCTGAGGGGTTCCTGGCTCAGGTATTGGTTGCTCCTGGCTGGCCTGTTGCCACCGAGGAGTTTCTTGTTCAGGGCTTGATTTTTCGCAGGGACTGGTTCTTGCTTGAGGGGGCTCCAGGGTTGTTTTGTGTCCTGTCAGGTTACATTTCTCAATTCGGGTGGCGTTGTTTGTTCTTTTTATCATTCTTCAAAATTATTTGTTTTTAAAATAGAGAACCTTTTAAGTTTGTTTGTGAACGTTTTGATCTTAACCAAATATGAGACTTTAGGTATGCTTTGATAAGATCGTTGCTTGCTGGAGGTGTTACTAGCGTTGTCGTTGATGGAAGTGTTGAGAAAGCCGAGAGCGATTTTGTGCTAGGAGAGGGAGGAGTGCATTTGCGAGATGTTTTATTCGAACTGTACTACCAGAACACTGATCTCATGTTTAATGTTAAATTTATTCAATAGGTCAGGCCATAGCATCAGGCAAGGGGGTCTTTGTGATTTTCCTTCTTAAATCCTTCGACGTGTTCAATATAGTTGACGAAGTGCTTCACCTTCTGCAGCACTGGCAGTGTCTCTGCAGAAATAACATAGCCCAAATCCTCCTCTATCAGCATTGCTATTTCGATTTGGTCTAGGGAATCTAGTCCATGGTCACTAAGTGCGCTGTTGATATTGAGTCCTAGATCTGATTAGGAATACCATTTTTATAGGTGGTGCGGAAATAGTTCTGGATAGTTTTGATGACGTAGGCTTCGATGTCCTCCTTTTTTTTGAGGGTGATGGCGGTACGAGTGGTGATCTGCCCGTCTTTATAATAGGTTAGATTTTTGGGGGCGTTGTCTTTCTTCACCTGAGTCTGCACTTCGGAGGCAAATCCGTATCTCGGGGCAGAGGCCAGTCTCAGCAGGTTGAGGCTCCTTCGAATCATTGTTAATAATCACCAATAAATATAAATGTAGGATAAGAGCCCTGAGTACAGACCACCTCCATATAAAAAACTCACCCCTGAATAAATAGCAACTGTCTCCAAAAGCCAGTGGAAGTCTGCTGACTTTAGTAATTATTAGTATAAGGAAGGTCACAAGTATGTAAAACAATAATTGCCCAAGTTGATAGAGTCCTGCAAAGGGCTGTAAACAATCCAACTGGCTCATAATAACCTAGTGGACTCAGACGTAGCAATAGTCGGCCAGTTGAAGCAGCTAAAGGGTTTAAATTTAGGTACGGGGGTTTTTACACAGGGATGAACACTCTCACAAATGCTAGTCTATCTATGTTGAAACCACTCAATTCGTTGCAGTATCTGAATCTTCAGAGAAATAAACTCTAGTCTGACTGTATTTCTATAATCGCTTCGACCTGCCCCCTCCTCAAATAACTCCAACTAGGCTATAATAGACTCTCCAAGCATTAACCTTACTCAGGATTTAAGAAGTTAGAAATGCTCAGAATAGTCGGTCTGCAGTAATGCTAGCTCACAGGGGAATGTGCACTATAAGGACTCATTCACTTAACAGCCAAACTGGAAAGTCTAAACCTTCGAAGTAATCGACTACAGGGCTAGTCTCTCGCTGCTGTTGTCACTCACCTAAAATAACTAAAGAAGCTATATGCTGGGTTCAACTTCATCAGAGATACAGGAGGGTCTCTCGTGAGTTTTAACTGCCCGAATTTAACAGATCTTTAACTAGGGTACTGCCAGCTAACTAATGTTAGTGGAGTCTAGATTGGAAAGAGACTGACGAAAATGCGTAGATTAGATCTAAGTAAATATCCACAGACTCAGGAAGCAACACTCTAAATATGCAGACTATGAAGGCGATCGTTGACAACATGCCTGAGTTAGAGTATTTATGCTTAAGTAATAAAGACATAATGTAGACGACAACAAAATAGAGCCACTCTACGGAAGTAAGTGAAGGTAAACTTAGCAAACTAAAACGAAAGGAAGCGTAAGATAAAAGAACAGGGGTAGGACATCGAAGAAATGCTCCTCAAGCTAAAGAATTTAAGGAAAGTTCAAATGGACTTCAACTCATACAGAAAGGACTAGATTTCAGTCAATCTTAAGAAGGAGCTTATTCTTCGAAAAGTAGATTATAGTTTCCAAGCAACCAATTGATAATTATTTCACCTATAAACTCAGTACTTCGTTTGAGGCCGTAATCTCACTGTCGATTCCAACTCAGAAAGATCATGCACTTTCGATAGTCTGGCCTCATATCCCTTCTTTATCTAGTCCTTCGCAAGGTGGTCCACTTCTGCAGATACTATCTCAAACTTATCCTGAAGCTTCTACACCACCTCAGAGAACTCTAGCTATCTCAAGTGCATCTCAGTCATCGCATTCTCAAACTGCGCTTACAACTTCTCGTAGCGGATGTTCTAGCTCAGCAGCTCGTAGTTAAGATTCTATATCTTCTTGTCGTATAGTCGGAGCTTATCATCCTTTGCCAATATCTCCTCTCTCAAAAGACCGTTCATTTTGACATAATGCTGCTCTTTCGTCAATAGCTACTCGATGCGAGGTTTTGCCTCCTGTTGCATACTTTTCAATCTTTATTTAGCAGAAGTGTACTTCCATTCTTTAAACACACACCCCATTAATCTCAGACACCTTCTATTTTGTGTATTTTTCATAACTGTCATTATTTTGTTGCGCTTAACCTTGATATTTGGGTAGAAGGAAAGGAAAGTTCTTATACGACGAGCACTCAAATAATAGAAAAGTTTAGTCAATTTGTGCCCCTGAAATTTATTAGAGTTACTCCGTAGTGAACATAACACATTTTGATAGGAATGTCGTATATTTTTAGACTCTAAATAGTATTGTTTAAGTTTCAGATCCAGAGTATTCACCATCTTGATTCTTCGTCCCCTCTCAAACAACTTCATCAGATACATTCTAATCTCCTTCGATCTTCTACACTTGATCACCCCCAGCTCAAAAAACATTCTTGGGTTAGGGGTAGTTTCCTTACGCAATCTCTATAATAGCATGGTTTTCGCCAAAGTTTCAGACTGCGAGTCTAATAAATGCTGCACCCAGCCCACAAATGGCCTAGCCAAATATTTTCGTTTTATTATCCTCCCCACGATTCGATCGGTGTCTATCTTCTTTATTTGTTCGATCTTATGATGCTAATTCCACCCAATTATACTTTTGGCCTTCAGTTTTCTGTTGTAAAACTGCTGCATCCGAACAGTCACCGGCTTCATAGTTTCGTCACAGTATCTGATCCAGTTCACTTTTAGCACCCTCCATATTCGTAGCTTTGTGTTCGCTTAATTGTATGCTCTTGCCCTTGTGTTCCTTATTCGAATCTGTCTTAGTCTTAATGTCTGGATTAAAAACTACTTCAATGCTTTTGTTTTCGCATTACGTAGCTTTAAGGTTTGAAACTAGTTTATTTGCTGTGTTTGCCTTCTATACTTGATCAGCCCGTAAAAGCTCCTTTAAATGAGCATACTGTCCATAGAATCCTTCTTTAGTTTGACCATCCTATTTATTAACGCATTTCTTCTGAGTATGTCGAAGGATTTTTAAACAGCTTTAAAGGCTTAAACTTTACGATTGCTAGTCTGCAGCTCTCTTAAACGTTGGAGTTTACATGCTTGCCTAAGCATTAGTGTTAGATATTTATATTTTATCCGCTTTTAAGTCATTTCTTGGAGTCTCTCTTATTTTCTATCTACCTCCGCCATATACTCTACCCCCTCACAAACTCTCTCGTACATCTACTTGTAAAGTTGACTATTTGTCTGAGCTTCACTCAGCTCTGTCTCTTTTCTGTTAACCTATCGTTCCAATCGAAGTTTCCCCTTCACATCAAAACGGAAATCCTATACAGTTGTTTAGTACTCGATGAGCTTTTTGGCTAATTGGTTTTTGTGCTCGTTCAGTATCTTAATCTGTTACTGCAACTCTTAAATTCTCATACTATGGGATTATTCAGCAACTCTGAACTGGTCCTCCTTCCTATACAGCTCTATAGACTTCTATTTTAGATTCGTAGATAGAGTTTAGATTAGCAAATCCTTCTACTTCGGCTTCAAAGAGTGTAGGGGAGAATATAGTAAGTGGTACACCGGGTTCCTCTTTGTCAAATTCCTGTAATATCTTGTCTCATAGTTCTATTCACGGAGCGGCGACTTGCTCTTCTTCTTCGTCTCAATATTCTAGTTACTCAGCTCCCTTTATTTTACGGGGCTATTCCGATGGGTCTTTTTAGGACTTAGCACTGCCAAGTTTCTATTATCAAGTCTAAGCTAAGCATATGCTTTGGCTTTCCTACTCATGAGCGACCTCAAATGTTTTTCCTTCTTCTACAAAATGATTGTCATTTCACTTCTTTTCTGAGACTGCCTCTAAATTAAGTCCCTATAGGCTGCTAATGTATCAGATAAATTGAGGGTTTTTTTGAGTGCGTAGGCGTCCAACCGAAGCTGCTGCACGAATTTATTACAAATGAACTGGTCCAGCTAAAGGATAGTCTATTTGTGTTTCAGAAGTAGCTTGTAGTTTACTATTTAGGCTGGATCCATGTTGAAATTGGTGAATAACTAAATATGCGTGTCAGTCTTCCTGCACATCGTCTGAATGAATATAAGGTCGATATAGTTCTACAGCATCTTATTCTACAGACGTTGCTCCTCATCCGGCTTAGTTGTGCTCCACGAAGGTTCCATATTGAGCTATACATTCAGATTGTCTAAAACAGCCAAAACTTCAGTGGTGAGTCGATTTTGGAGGAGGGGGTTGCCATAAATATGGAGAACTTATAGATTTTTGACAGACTACAGTTTGAGAAGCTACTTCTGGTCACTAATCCTGTTGTTGGAGATATCGAGCAGCCGAAGATTGCTGAATTGGGCAAGGTCGCCCAGTCTTTCGAGAAAGTTATTTTTTAGATTTAGTTACTATATTTTTTTGTACTGCTCGCTCACACTGTCAATAACTGTGATCCCCAGATTCGGTACATTCAGCCTCCGAGAATTGGTGTATACGCCAGGCCTACTCACCACCTACGACAGACGTTTGGGAACAGGTGAGGATTCCCTACTTGCCATCACTACGTTAAAATTTATTACTAATTAATATTCACATCTTTAACTCAACCACTCCCCTCAACTGCTAAAATTATATGGGATTGCAGATAATTGTAAATTAATGTATTCAAATTACTAAGTGAGTTGGATTCTCCCATAATCCTAATCAAAGACTGGGGGACTGCTAATCAGCAATCTGAGCTTTACCTCGAAGTATAATTAGCTGCAGAAGCTTTCCGTTAAAACCGTCATCTCCTGCTTAGGGTAGTTTGTTGCCAAAAAGGTCAAAGAAGACTAACACAAATTAGCTCGAAGGCACCGAGAACCGGGTCGCCATCGCGCGCCGCGACTACATCGATTCGGTCAAGGTCTATAACACCGAGCTGAAGACCATTCCCGGCCGCTGGTGGAAGTCGTTCCTCTATCCGGAATCCAAGGAAATGGCGACGTTCGCCATCGACGAAAAGCAGACCGAGGTTCCCGCCGTCAAGTTCTGATCCGGCTCCGAGCCTGTGGCCACCCTGGCAGTCCGACCGGTAACGAGGTGCAGCCCATGATGATTGTGCCACGCAGGTGGATGGCTGCGGTTGCGGCTGGACCCAATAGGGCCGGCGGCTGGGTCATCGGTGTTGCCGCCGTGCTCGCCGTTATCTTCGGGTTGGCCGCTATTGCCGCGCCGACCTTCCCGGAACTCACGGGCCGCGTCGTCGACAATGCAAACCTGCTGACACCGGAAGATGAGGCCGCGATTATTGCCGAACTGACAGCGCTTGAGGCCAAGTCTTCCGACCAGTTCGTGGTGGTGACGGTGCCATCGCTGCAGGGCTATCCGATCGAAGATTTCGGCTACCAGCTCGGGCGCCACTGGCAGATCGGCCAGGCAAAGCCCAAGAATGGCATCCTGATGATCGTGGCGCCGAACGAGCGCAAGATCCGCATCGAGGTTGGCTACGGGCTTGAGCCGACGATGACCGATGGCATGGCCAAGATCATCATCGACAACGCCATCCTGCCGCATTTCCGGCGAGGCGACTTTTCCGGCGGCATCAAGCAAGGCGTGGTCGATGTTCGCGATGTGCTGCTCGGCGATGAGGCCGGCGTCAAGGAACGCGCCGCCGGTCGCAATCCGAGCCAGAACAGCGTGCTGCCCTTGCTGTTCATGCTGATCTGGTTTGGTATCGTCGGATACATCATTTGGCGCGCCTATCGCTCCAGTCTGCAGGCACCACCCGGCACCAGGCGCAGTCGCTATCGCCAGAACCCGTGGATCATCATGACGCCGGGAGGATCGGGCGGATCAGGGAATTGGAGCGGTGGCGGCGGCTGGAGTAGCGGCGGTGGTGGAGGCTACTCCGGCGGCGGTGGCAGTTTTGGCGGCGGCGGCTCGTCCGGCAGCTGGTAGGGGGACGGCATGGGCCTGATTTCAGAGAATGACGCGCGGCGCATCGGTGAAACAATCAACGCGGCGGAACGCAAAACCAGCGGCGAAATCATCGCGGTGATTGCCCGCGAAAGTTCGACCTATACCTATGTGCCGCTGCTTTATGCGTCACTGATCGCGCTGTTGGTGCCGTGGCCTTTCATCTTCTACACGTGGTTAAGGGTGGATCTGATCTTCCTGATCCAGCTGATCGTGTTTGCGGTGATCGCGCTCGTCGCGTTCACGCGGCCATTGCGCTATTGGCTGGTGCCACCTTCGGTGAAGCGCTCGCGCGCCCATCGCCGCGCCGTCGAGCAGTTCCTGGCGCAGAACCTGCACACAATTGACGACCCGGATCGTTTGCCTGCCTGGCTGGTAACGACGGCACGCCGTCTCTGTTGGCGCATGGTGCAGCGCCGGCGGCGCGAACAGCCCCTCGAAGACGAGCCCGAACACGGC
>JAOXNN020233777.1:0-11119 GCA_028571205.2 Hydropsyche betteni
ACAACAAATCGGCGCCACTGTCAACCAATATTGAGGGCATCAGTGAGTCTGATTATTTGTATGTTCGGTGCGCTCACGTCCAGACGAGATAAAAGTGCCCAAAGCATACACAGCAGCCGCTCGAACCTAAAATACATCATGAACACTCTACAATTATTACATTTCAAAACGCACTTTGGGTTTTTTATTTTAACATGATAATATACCTCAGGAACTGGGTCTTCAAGAAGACGGTACAATTTTTCATGAGCCATATCTCTAGCACCAGACCATCGAGCTTGATCGTACCCATGCCATAAACGGCCTAAACATATTGCTAGCCACTGTCTTAATAATGCATTTGGTTCGTTTAATTGCTCTAGACAAATCGATACGAGCGAACCCTTAGAACAAAAATGAATATTTACGTATTTATTTGAGTGAAAGAATAAGGTATATCAAAACATCTCACTTGTAATGCAGCTTCTTGACCAGGTGAATAATTATTTACAATTCCTGCAAGTACAAAAGCTGCCATTGTTCGTCTACTACTCTGTATTAAAAATAAATAAAAAAAATTTATAATGATTGAATTTAAGATCTTAAAAAATAATTCAATCGATAAAAAAGAATATTTAACTAACATCTATATTTGTATCTTGTAAAACTGCTATAAAATATTTGTGTCCTTTGGCATTAACCAAATCTACTTGGCCTGTCTGAAATAACGATAAAAAAGTTATGACTTCGTACACAAATAAAAGCATTAAAAACGAAAAAAAAGATACAAACCCCATCCACAGCCATAATTTTAGCCCATATAAAAACTAACAAAGGCCTCAAATCCCGAGACGAAGTTTGCAGCAATTTAACCATATATGGAAAAATTCCAACGTTGAGTATTAAATTAACAGCCCACGGTCCCAATGCGAGAAACTTTCCGAGGATTTCCAAAGCGCGAACGCGATGCATTGTACTCAATAAAACTTGAAGAACCATAGGTAATTGGTCTGGTGGCGAACGTTGAGGAGAACCTAAAACACAATTAACAGAGTTGCAAACACTTTTCAAAGTTTTCACTCAATCCAATCGTACTAACGACTTCCAACAATGCAACATCCGTACCTAAATCCAACCAAACTTGAAAAGCTGTCAACTGTTCTTCGAAGAAAAGCGAATGTACGTAAGGGCATTCGTTATTTAACATAGCTGGTAACTGAGCTAAGGCGAGATCCAGAGTGTGCTCCCAAGCTTGCCACATAGGATGACCAGCAGTCGAGGGCATTGCTGGTGAGCAAACAGGCGTGCAATTATAACACCTGTTTTTTTACATAATTTGAAAACATAAATAACCAATACGACAAGAAAATTTTGAATATTAGAACGGAAATCGCAATACCTCAAAATTTTATCGGCTAAAAGGAAATTTCTACAAAGACTCGCTGTGAGAAGGTCGGCGCGAAATAGTTGTTGGAATAAATCTCGAGGTAAAGTGTTCCACGCGATTGTGTCAGTGATGGCGGTAAATATCCAGTTCAATTCACCCATCATTGATCTCCTATCGGTGAGAAGTCCAGGGATTCTATATGGAATTTTCGAATTACGTTATTATTTGATATAAATTAATTGACGAATACATCGATGAATGTCGCTAAACTGACTTGTCGATGAGATCTATTGTGCCTTGAGGTATAATCTTAGCGGGGTGATTCTGCATGACGAACCATTTCAAAGCCATTTTGATCGGTGTTGTAAGGCAAGATGTGAATAAATCTGCGGGTAATTCGGGATTCATTGGTAAAATTTGATTTGCTGCACATGCCGCTAATTGAATACAGTTTTTATAAGATGGAGGTCCTTGAGGTATTGATGAAGGATCTAATTGATTCCCACCACCAGAATTTTGTTTTGCCATCTGAAAAAAAAATAACAGCAGGTGGAATTATAGTAACTGCAAGTGTTAATGTGAATACGTCTCGTTTTGATCATTGAAATAGTAATAATGTAATACAGAAAAACTTTGATTATCAAGATTTAGCAAGGATTAAGATGGTCCAAATAATGGAGACAAGGAAAAAAAATATCTCTCACCATTTTTATTAGATAAAAAACGCCCTAAAGTACTTTTTGACAGAGCAATGATAATAGCCAATTTGTCTTTTAATGAGAGCACAACACATTTTCATTTGTATGACATGGCTAACATAATAAATAAATTTTAAAATCACTACTGAGAATAATTTTACAAAAATTTAGCCCGGTTTTAAATAAAAAAGTTTTAGAAGCCTCAACTAACAGAATGCTGCACTATTGTACAATACTGCCTTATGACAGTTACGACTTTACAAGTACATGTATGCTACTGTGATCAAATTAAAACCAGATACGAGTTTTATTTCTAACAAAAGATAATACGTTACTCAATTAACAAATAAATTTGCACTTGGTGCCTTAAATTTACTATTTTAGAAATAAAAATTTTCTCAGGTTGTAGTTAGATTACCCTCATAATAAGTCAATCATGAATTGGTACAATTTTGTTACATATTCGTACATTGTTGAATATATGTAATCTAAAAAAATTTTGAAATCTGTTGTTTAAAAAATTACATCATTTTTTTATCAATCCGGATAATAGAGGTAGTTTTCTATACATAATACCACACATAATATTTATCTTAAGTTGAGATGAGTTCAATAAAGTAAATTTTGTAACTTATTATCTGAAATAAACTTGTACCTGGCAATTTTCATTATCATCGGAACTTAACAATAGTTTTGATAACGAATCAGATATAATGTTCTACAATTTAACAGTTTCTATTTAATTAATTGATCGAGAAAGTATAATTACATTATTTTACACACATAAATATTTACCTCATAATCTTTTTCGTGTTGTTCGGCGAACATTTTGAATTGATCCACAATAACGCCAGCATTGGAACAATCGTATACATACAATGATGGTGCTCCCATCCATGTTTGCAAATCGTAAATAGATAAAGGAATGTATTGTGTGAAAGCCTACAAATTGAGATAAGCATTTCAAAAATATTTATCAATAAAATTGTACAATATAAGAAAAAAAATGAACCTTATTAAAAACCCATATCTCTCCTTGGCTCGTGGGTTTTGGAACACCGTGACCGTTGTAATGAAACAGTACCCTTTCGTCTTTAGCGTTACGTCTCAAAGAGCAACAAAGTTTTTTAACCTGATACAATTAGTAATACGTGAATACTATTGAATAGTTATTGCGAAAATTCAAAACGTACGCTTACCTCATCGCTGGTCGGATCTAACGACTGCTTATAGCGAGCCCTAGGTTGCCAACGTTCATATTGAAGTTGCAAATTATTACCGATCAACTCGAGGGATTTAGCCGGCGAAAGAAGAAGAGGATCTATAAAAAAAAACAATACATGAAAGAAAGTTCATCATTATACTTATTATTGCGCTCCACTCTATAACGGTAAATCTGGACGAAACTATATACATATTTATGTCACAGATCAAGTGTTCACTTTTGTTTGTTTACACCCATACTAGTTTGGGTATACCCAAACTATCTATTTTAGTTTGAATGTCAACTGTCAAATTTTACCTACATATAATTGTGTTTAAACTAAAAACAGACGTCATAAGTAACATGCTTGGGTTAGTGTTTTAGCTTGAGTTCTGAAAATGTGTTCAAAACAAACTCTTGAAGTTCAAATTAACACGACAGGTAGACACTAAGCATATTTCTCGATCATTAGTTGACATACCAATTTCCACCTTATTGATATTTAGCATAAAAGCGTCATCTGAGTGTAAACAACTTAAATTGTCGTACTACATTAACAATTGGATTAGAGCTGTTACAAGGCATATAAACAGACTAGTTTGTTCGTGCATAAACGAAATGGACACTCAAACTGTAACGTTTACTAGGAACACGTTCAATTTTTATCTAAACAATTGTTGAAGATTTGTTTCTAACGTATAATTTTCAATAAAAAAATTCAAATCATACCTATCCAGCATTCTAATCTCGCGCAGGGCTGAGTTTTGACAATATCCGGCGGATCCACTCCGATATTTAAACAAACAACTAAAGCTACGCAATGCGTTTTGTACTGAAACAAAAAAAAACATATCAAAAAACCTCTTAAAGAAAGATTAAAGAAGTTATCAACAAAACGACTCGGGGGTACCTTCTCCTTGATGCGCCAAGTGTGATCAGTTGCCGGAGGGGCCTCTATAGCCTCCGTGTGCCTGGGGGACGTGAAGCTGAGGGGCAGCCACCAGTCGATGGGCTCCGGGGAGCCTTCGCGGGGGCCCCCCGCGTCGACGGCGCTGACGACGTTCGCGGTGTCGGGGCTGGCGGGGCTGAGGGGGCTGCCGGGGCTGACGCCCGCCTCGGGGCCTTCGCCCTCGCCCTCGCCCGCCTCGCTCTCCGCTCCCGCCATGGTGTGGTGCGTTTTCGACTATTGCACGCTGGACGTCAAGTTGATGGACGCCGAAACCGATTTACGTACTGATCGTACTCGCCGATTCGAGTTCGGTTGTTCGAGGCGGTTTGGAAGGTTGCCTTTTAAGCTAAACGGTTGCTTTTTGTTTAGGGTTGGGTGTAGTGTCAGCGTGTGCGTGTTTTTGTTGGGATCGAATTTTCGGTTGTTCTTTAAAATATTATTAGGTGCTTAACTAAAAGATGGATCTATCGTGTCGTATGTATATCTAACTAATAATCAGATTAAGCAAAACTCACGAAAAATATCACTCAAATTTACTGGTCCTTACGAAATTATGAAAAAATTCACAATTATTTAAATATCTCAATTAAAGTAGAGAACAAAATTATAAAGGCACATACAGACAGATTTAAAAGAGTAAAGTTCATTTTTATAAGGTTTTAACTCGAATTTAAAGTGTTGATTTGAAATTAAAAAGTTTTAATTTGAAATTAAAAAATGTTATTTTGAAGTAAAAATTGATAATTTAAAATAAAAAGTGCTAATTTGGAGTGAAAAACTTGTAATATGTGCACGATATTGTTTATCTGATATATTTTATTATGTTTCGGGTAACAATTTACATAATTCGTTGGGGAAGTATTTTATTGTTGTGCGTTTACTTATTTAATTATGAATTCGTTCTAATCTATTGTGTAGATAAATTAGATACATTTTTTAGTGTAGGTATTATTACTTTAGCGACCAGAGATTTGCCCAAACGATAGGTACTAGCATGTATGACATTGGCACACATCGACAGTAACATACGCGACACATTTTTGGGCAATTATAATGATAGTTAAATGATCCGATTTATAATTTATTTCAATCATACTATTTCGATTTTTTTACGGATTGTATTCTACCCTCGGTGTCGTAGTCGTGTGGGTAAATGTCTGGTAACCAAACTATGTAATAATTATTTATATACATGATTATTTTTATATAGTTTTTAATTATAACAGAGATTTAAATCCAGTACTTGACCACTCAGCATGTGTTGTATATCTTACATACTTACAAATAGCTTTGAAAATTCAAGTTACCCATTCATTTTCACAAATATTTAAAATATGACGAAAAAATTTATGTGTTTTTCTTAATCAAGGATAACAATTTTTTTGATCGAAAATAAAAGAGAAATATAAAAATAATTGCTTTATTAAATATATAAAAGAGATAGATAATATTAATTTATAATAGCTTAAGATAGCCCCTCAATTGCATATTACGGATAAACAATAAAATAAAATTTTACAATTCGAAATCATAACTCGAAATATTATTTATAAATATTAAATATAAATATATCACATAACGACGAAAGAATAGTTAATCAAATTTGACAGGATTGCAAAGAGCACATATACTATGACAGCGAAGTTCCTCGGGCAAACACCCCATGTGGAACGTGTGACGACAATTATAAACAATCATCTCCCTGGAATGAGAAAGGTCTTTGATGATAATTTTGCCGTGACATGCACCACAAACGTATTCGTCAGTAATGCAAACTCCTTTGTGATGGCTTTTTATGAGCTTTTCGTGAAGATCGAAATAATTCCTTAAAGTTATCGCTTTGTACGCTTCTTGAACAGATAATTGTAAATTGAAATCTCTCATCATTTTTCCGAGTGAATCTTTCAGATCATATATTTCACAACCGGGTTTTATGCCTCGAATAAGTACTCTGGGGTCTACATAATTTCCGATTCTTTTAAGGAGTAGGGTAATGAACTCTGGTTTATCTAAAGAATGATTAATCAAGTCCATCCAAAGTTCTTTGTCGTCGTGCTCTTGGCAAAACGACACGGCTTGGTTGATGTCTACAAGTTTTGTCAAAATTATATCCAAAGCATCTTTCATGTATCCCATTCTTCCTAGCAAATATGCTATTTCTGGATAAAAGTCTTTTGATTTGCAAATGTCTAATGCTTCTTGAATTGGATAATTATCGCTCGATCTCAAAAAAGGTAAAAGTTTTTCTCTTGCATAAACTGCATAAAGCTTCACTAATTTTCCATGATATTTTCCAGTATTGTCAACTTTGCTAAGCGCATCTAAATATCTGTATAAATAGATATCGTGAGATTTTAATTGTTCTTCGACAACTTCCACTGGAACTTTACTTTTATCTAAAAGCAGTGTTATAGCTTCATCAGTATCTAATTTCATTAAAGCCAAAATTTTGTCATGAATATAATTGTATAGTTTTTGGTTTTTGATGAGTACAAAAACATCTTTATGCTGCAATTTCAAATACACAGACAAGGCTTTGTCATATTTTTTTTGGTGACAATATAATACTCCTAAAGATTCTAAATATATATTCATGTGGATATCTTTCAGATAAAGTTGTACTACAACAGCATTAATAACAACGTTTATCTCATATAAAGATGGATCCCATTCTTTGACTAGTTTTAAAAAGTCTTGCGGAAGAAATTTCATATATTCATTGAGTATTAATTCATATATATGTGTGTTCAATTTTTTATCTATAGAGGTTGGAATATATTGGCGTACAAATCGTAAACAATTTATGCTAGCGAATTTATAAATTTCAGTTTCCCATAAAGTTTTATCTACAGAACAAACTTTCGAATACATCAATGCAGCTTGTTCATAATCACCACTTTCAATTAAACGATCCATATGACATATACCAATAGATGAAACGGTATGTTTAGATGTTTTTCCTCCCACTTTTTCAAGCACCTCCATAGCCTTTTTGAAATTCCCATGATCAATCAACCATTGGATTCTTTCGTCGATATCATATTGAATTGCAATCACAATATCCTTTGGGGAAACTACAAAATATCTGTTTTCTTCTATGACCCAAGCTAAATGATAATCGTTGCATGAGTATTCTTCATATCCTCGGATGTTGAGAGTGTCGAATGATATTTCAGACAACTCACTTTGTTTATAATCGACAACGTTTAAAACGGGTCTTTGAGCAGTGCCAGTTTCAGAAGAAGACTCTTTGGAATATCCTAGAATCACCAATTGATCTTCAAACGGAGCCAGTCCACAAATGAAGTAATCAGTTTGAAAAGTATACATAGGATCTACTAAATATTCGGTGGTCGCTTTGGATTGAAGTTCTAACGAATGTCTTTTTCGTATAAAACATATTCTGACCGTATCCACCCAGCCGATCATTAAGGTTTTTTCAGACGACCAAAGGAGATTACAACGATATTCTTCTATAGGAACCGACGCACTCGTTTCCCATTTAATAAGTCCTAAAGAGCATCGGGCAGTTATGTCGTAAACTCGGACACCTATATCTCCAGTCCATGCAACAAAACGGTCTTGCCAAGCGATAGCCTGAACATACCCTTCACATTCACACAAAACTGTACTTTTGATCCTGTTGAAAAATGATTTTTCATACAGAGTTAACTTGTTATCGCCGATTATAAACCTAAATCCAGTGCTCGATTTGAAATATGGATCTATCGCTACAGACTTTATCACTCTACCGAGCGTCATGTTGTGATTATTTTCAGGCGAGTACAAACCGTGGATGAAAACTCTTCCATCGTCGGAACAAGTCGCAATATGATCGCCGTTCAGATCTACGGAAATATGATTGACACCGATTGTATGAGCGTGAAACTCTTTTTTCTTCGAGCCATTTTCTATGGTGGCGGTATTACCGTCGTGGTCCAGCAGATGGATGATTCCCCATTGTGATCCGAGGCAGACGAATTTGGGGTGTACTGCGATGCAGCTGATGGCGTCCAAGGTCAATATGTTGTGGACATCGTTGGACATGCGAGAGTACTTGAGCTTTGGTTCTTCGTCGGACAAGGCGTTATCAGATGACTCAAGGTTCAATTCAGTCATTATCGATGATATTTAAGTACATACTTCTGTCTGATTGAAGATTCGGAAAAAACTCCGAAGAAAATGATGGTGAAAAGTCAACTGCGCGATGAAAACTGTATATAAAAATAACTAAACACACGACTGACAAAAAACACCAGACGTCAAAGTGCTGTCGAAATTATTTATCTTTTATTTGTATTTGGACTCAATCGATTATTGAACAGCCGTATATATTACAATAATCATTACAACGCAAATTAATTATGAGATCAATTTTCAATTAGATTATCATGATTTTTTTATAAATTCAACAAAATACTATAGATTCCGATTTTGAAAATATCGAATAAAATTGTTGCTTTCGTCGGTGGGTGCTATTGTCAGTGCGTGCGCCAATTTCGTGTGTGCTAGTGTCGTGTATCGTTTGGATAAACGTCTGGGAACCATTTTCAACTATCACTGTATTAATCTATCATTGTATTCAACTCGCTGCATTCAACTGTTGTGTGTTCATATGTCATGCAACAGAGAAATACGATGACCAGAAGTTTGCCCAAGGAAGCAAGCGCACGTGACCCAAACACACAAAACGCAAGCGTAAAATTTTCAACATTTTCAAATCAAAGTGAAAAACGCTTAACAAAAAACAGAAAGCACTAAAATGTATTTTCATATTAAAAGAATTTCATGTTAGATGTTATAGTATACAAACAAAGTATGTATTCTCTCAGTACTAATGTACTATTTCTTGTTGACCGATTTTCACTGTAATGTCATTATTATCATATTGTTTTTACGTAAATGATGTTATCAAATTGATAATAATGATCTTACAGTGGAAATCGTCTAACGTGAAAAATTTAAATAATACTTTGGTACTGACAGAATATTACGAACATATACATACAGTAATCCCCCTATAACGTCAAGATAGGTTCGTCTTTATAAGGGGAATTTAGGAAATCAAGAAATGAAATATTTTCATTTTTCTTTTTTTTTGATATTTTTACGAGTTAATTGTTTTTTTTTTCAAATACATTTGAAAAAAATAACGTTATAGGGAGACGCCGCTGACGTTATAAGTAGGTTGATATAGGGGGGACGGACGTTATAGGGGGATTACTTTACTATAGCGTTTAACATGAAATTATTTTAATACAAAAATATATTTTGTTGCGTTCAGTTTCGTGTTGAGCGTTTTTCACTTTGATTTGAA
The DNA here is from genome assembly GCA_028571205.2 of Hydropsyche betteni. Taxonomy (NCBI): domain Eukaryota; kingdom Metazoa; phylum Arthropoda; class Insecta; order Trichoptera; family Hydropsychidae; genus Hydropsyche; species Hydropsyche betteni. The sequence continues at coordinate 9,535 of JAOXNN020233777.1, forward strand.
AATTTCGAAAAATTTTCGTTTGCGTCGTGTACGCTTGGGGCCCGTGCACTTGCGACATTTGGGCAATCGTCTAGCAACCGATAAATATGAATAAACCAATAAGAACTTGTGAAACAAACATATAAATCTTAACAACTTTAACAATTAGCTTCCATCGCAAATCACAAACCCGTCAATTTCACAAAACGATTAGAAAGTTTCACGAACCCGAAATTCTCCCAGCCAGACGAAAACGGCCAGCCGACGCGACGCGTGGCACCCCTGCGACCAGTGACACTGGTCGTTGTCGTCGTCGTCTGTCGCGCGAGTCGAACGACCGAGCGACCGAGCGATTCCGCAGGACCGCGCGCCGCCCCCGCGGCTGCGCCCTCACCCCCGTGCGAGCGCGAACCGTCCCGTTTCGTTCCAGCGCCGCCGCCCCCGCGCCCCGCCGCCGCCGACATGATCAAGCTGTTCTCGCTGAAGCAGCAGAAGGAGGAGGAGGGAGCGCCGCGACCCCATCACCACAAGAGAGCCTCGGCCGCTCACCTCCGCATCACCAAAGGTCTCGCCGGCTGGCGGCTGTCAATGGCTCGAACCGATTGTGGAGCTGATGGATTCGGACAAACTGATCGCCGCCGCTCAACCCAAAGTGCTTTCGTATTCATACAACGAATACTTCGAATACGCAGGAGCTTCGGGCGGTTACCTCGATACGTTGGGTTACCCGTTCTGCCGAGGACGACTGATCGGCCCGTGCGAGAAGGACGAGGGGCAATATGACGACACGGCAGAGATTTTCTGGGCCACGGGAGCGGCTTTCATGGTGCGTGCCGACCTTTACCACAGCAGCGGCGGACTGGACGACCACTTCTTTGCCCATCAGGAGGAGATAGACCTCTGCTGGAGATTCAAACGGCAGGGTTACAAGATCATGGCCTGTCCCGCCTCGGTGGTCTACCATGTCGGAGCAGGTACGCTACCGGTGTGGTCGCCGTTTAAGACTTACCTCAACTTCCGCAACAATATAGCGATGCTCTATAAGAACCTTCCGAAACATAGGTTCGCGATGGTCTATCTGGCGCGCCTGGGGACGGACTCTCTTAGGTTTTTGAGTTATGCCTTTGCCGTTAAATTCAACTTCGCCAGCGCCATTGTCCGTGGACACCGTGATTTCTGGCGTATGCGTAAGAGACTTGACCGCCGCCGGGAGTATGGTTTTGACCGCGTTGGGAACATCTACCGCGGAAGCATCGTGCTACATTATATCTTTGTGAGTAAAACCTTCGGAAAGCTTAAAAATAAAGTAAAATAACATATTGTCTTTTAAGTAGGGTGAAATAATTATAATGAATGCCCGCATATCTACCAAAACTTTTCTTTCCGCCGTGCGGCAGGAGCTCTATCCGCCTATCCAGCGGGGACCTACTTTCTTTTATTGGCAAAATTCTTAGGAACGAGCGCAAACAAGCTTGCTTGATTTGCCGAGTGACGACAGAATTTATCTAAAAAAGTAAGCAAAAAAGTCTATCAGACACGGTTTCCGCCGCTCCGCTCTGGAAAGGTGTCTGCGTTAGTAGTATTCGATCCTTTCGGATCTCATTTT
>JAOXNN020233798.1:0-11889 GCA_028571205.2 Hydropsyche betteni
AAATCAGAAAAAATATGTAAAATCTTTATTGAACTCTATCAATGATGTACATAGTGAATTTAAGGAAAAAACAAAAGAAATTTTAACGACTTTATAGGTTATTAATCATTTTCTGTTTTTGTTTCCCCGTTTGCAGTGATGAACCGGTCAGTGGCCGCAGCGTTGGTGTTGTCACACTTCTTGATAATCGGGAATGACCCGACAATGGGAACCCATGTCGAGGTCGCCGCTTCCCAGAAGTGTGTCGTCTGGTCAGTCGTGGTGTTGAACCATGTTTTGTTTTCTGTTGGGTCTGCGGGCGGCAACGTAGGTGCGCCGACGCCCTGCAACACCTCATTCTCGTTTGGTAAACGCTTGAGTTTTAAACCCGCGTTACATCCAAGCGTGGGGTCAAAGACAACAGCAAAGTCATTAGGCGTTACTGCCCCGTCTTGGGGAAGACCTTGAACTTGCGGGCATAAACTTTGGGGGCAGCATCCAGCCATAATTACCTCTTAGCAACCGTTGTTAAGGTCTTGTGCGCCGTAGGAGAACAGCACATCGTGTGTTTCACCAACAAAACCCGGCCACACAATGGCGGCGGCGGTTTGTGGGTCAACAGGGGGTGTTCCAGCAGCTTCGCCTTCCCACACTTTAGTGACTTCGATAGCCTCCACATTCGCGGAGAACATGAAATCAATGTCATTACAGCCGTCAATGAATTTGTAGACTGGCGGTAGCTCTGTGCGCTGTGGCTTGCCACAAACGCAAACTACACGCGGGCGAAACTTGAACGCTGCAACAAAACGGTCACCACACGACGCACCAGCAACGCTGATGCTGCCGGTGTTAGTGTCTTGCGTTGGCAAAATGATCGCCGCTACGGGCGTTGCGGCTGTACCGCTAGAGATAATCTGGTCGTTTGGGACTTGTTGGAGAGGCATGGTATTTCCTTGAGTTAAAGTGGATAGTCAGCGCAGCAGCATTCAGCGCCGCGAATAATAGATTTAATATCTGCCGGAGCTATCGGCGTCATTGGGCTTGTGTCTGGGTTGTAGTAGCTCAAAGTCGCCGTGCCGCAATAAGTGGTCTCAGTACGTTCCAAAACATTCATAACGCCCAAGCCGATGATGTCTGCGCAGATTAAGCGTTCTTTTGTAGCGCCGCGACCACACGCGCCCTCCCGCAGTGCTGCGGAGCTTACTGTTGCGGTAACGTCTGCGCCGTCAAGAGTGTTGAGCCGAACCAAATTGCCAGTAGACTCGTCGTACCATGCTTTACCCTCGACGCAAGTTCCGCCACCATACGGTGCGGAAAAGTTTTGCGTAAGAGTAGCCTTGAGTTTGTTTGTGTACCCGTCTGGAGTGTTGGGGCCCGCCCACCATGCGATATCTCCCTCGGAAATAACAGCAGTGTCAAACCAAATAATCGGTTGTCCAGCGCCATCGTTGCCAACTAAGATAGAGCCTAACGGAATGCCAGCAGCAGACAAGAACGCATCAACCGCCGCTTGCGCGTTAGCCCACAACACGGGCGTTGTTGGGTTCACTATAAACTGTCCGTTCGTCCCCCACACACCCGTAGCGCCGTGCTCTATTGCGTGCAAGTAAAAATCGGAGACCGAAGTCGTGCCACTGAAATCGTCCCCGATGTTCGGGTATTTATCGAAAGAAAATGCGGAGTACGTAACGTTTGGGGTTGCCGTGATCTGGCACCAATGCACAGAATTCATGTGCAGGATGGCTTGCTTGCACTGCCCCACGGTAAACGGCGCTACCGGCGCTGGCACAACCGCACCAGATGAATCTTGCCATACAGAGCCGAGCAGAACGCTAGGTGTTACGGAGACATTCCAAAAGTCAGTTCGCGACAATTCAGCATTGTCTTTGCAAACGTACACCGGTGAAGCAATGTCTACTTTTTCGGTGGCACAGTCAGTCAATTCTGCAAGAGCGCCAGCGTATGCGACGCCTGCAAGTGTCCACGCCTCAAACGTCGGCGCAGTGCCGAGCGGAGCATTTGCAGGCGTGACGTTCTGAACAGCGACCTTCGTCCCATCCGGCGCACACAATACCTCGAACTCGCGGTCTTGCACGGTCAAAGGGTCAGGGCAAATCTTGACAAGCTGTACTGCGGTGGGATGAGGTACAGTCAGCGTAGCCGCAGCAACTACGGCTGCCCCATCGCAATCAACACCCGTTACAGGAGCGGGAGGGGGGGAGACTGGTGCCGGTGCTGCACAAGGGCACCTATCGTCAGCTTCCAACGCGACGAAACTGGCAGTCACATCCACGCCTGCTTGATCCACATATGTGACCGTATAAGCACAATCCGCCGTGACTACGGTTGTCCGCTGTACTTTCGACGGACACGCCGCACCTAGATCCGCGCAGAGCCATACAGCCTTGGTGCTAGGAACGCACCGCCCCGGAGCGGGGACAGGGGTGGTGTTACCACAAAGGGGCGGTTGGGCATTCATAATTGTGGGACTATTTTTGTGGTGCGCAACGTCGCTGCGGTAAATGTCAGCCCGATATGTTGCGTCAAGCCACTTGACTCCGGCAACACTGTTGGTTTGCCTTTGTAGACCAATGTCTCGCCTGGGGCGATGATGAATTCATCGATTATTTGGTACGGCGAGGGGCGGTAAGTTAATACAGCCGCCCCAACGTTATGCATCGCCCACGCCCCGGTGTGTGAATAATTCCCCGGCGCTTCAACCCCCACCCTGTTCACAGAGTACGCAACCTTTATGAATGCGCCGGGGTGAATAGCCACCTCTTTGAAGTGAGTGGTCGTGCTGATCGATGCGAGTTGTGCGAAGCCAGTTGTGTTGACGTGCGTGATCAAAATTTCTTGTGCAGTGGCTCCCGGCACGAGCGAAATACCGCTCAACCAATGCTCCGCGTAGAAAGTCTTAATGCCGTAGGCGGCAGCCAACACAACGTCTTGGAAAACGGACACTGGCATTATTTAGTGCCCCCCGCGCCCTGTGCAATTTTTTGTAACCTGCGAGGGGGTTCGCCGAAAGCAATCGCTAAATTTTCCTTTACCGCCACCCCGGCATCGACCAACTCCCCGGTAAAAACCGCGTTGTTGGTATAGGTAACTGCCGCCTTGTTGTCAGTCGTGTAAGAAAATGGCGTGACACACGCCACGCCTTGTTGTGTGACTCCGTATTTCGTCTGCATGCTATCCCTTTGTGGTTGCGTGGATGACGAGTTTGGCTTGGTTACCTACCGTGGTACTCGTTACCACACCTTGTGTGGCGCCCGCTGGCACCATATCGTCCCGCGCGTAAATCGCCTGGTGTTGGATAGTGACAGTCGCGCCCGGCGCTAAGTTTTTTTTCACGCCCTGCAATATTTGCATTCCATCATGCGCGTGCTGGATGGAATTGAAATCGATGTCCGCCGCCAAATTCGTGGCAATCGCAAACGTGGACGCAATAGAACTCACATCCGATACTACCCCGTCCACGTACAACCGGTGCTGTGCTGTGAGCGCTTCATTCCCAACGTATTTGAACCCATCGCTAGACTTGTAAGTGATGTGTAAATCCATTGATTTACAGGTGGACGGATTAGTGTAAGTCCAGGTTTCATCAATTACAGGATCGTAAACGCCGACAGCGCGTTCGCCCCCAAACGGTGTATATAGGTAATCGAGTTGCCCGGGGAACTCCAACACTTCATCGATGTCGGATTTCCGGTTGAACCACGCCGCTACTCCAGAAGCGTTAACACCGAAAATTTGTTCGGGCTCATCGCATGTCGCCGCCTGTGGGGGGACTCCGTATTTATACGCCGAATCCGTGGTGTCCCACTGCACGAAACTTGTTGTGTTGGTAACTGGGTTCGGCGTGGGATCCGCTGGTTGCCCCGTCGCGCCTGTGGGGCCTGTGGGGCCTGTGGGGCCTACTGGACCAGTCGCGCCTGTGGGGCCTATGGGGCCTACTGGACCAGTCGCGCCTGTGGGGCCTATGGGGCCTACTGGACCAGTCGCGCCTGTGGGACCGACAGGTCCGGTGACGACTGAAGGCCCGCAAGGGCACGGAGGGCACTGCAACTCCCGCAAGGAAACCCCCGTCGCTGGGCGTAGCGCCACAAGACGAACAAGGTAATCAATCGCTGCGCCGGTGAACGATAGTTCATACTCGCCCGCCGGTAAAAACAATATGTCCCCCGCCGCCGAAAGCGCATACTGCGCCACACCACAAGGGCGGTACGCCACAGAAACAGGTGCTTCACATTCAACTGCGGACACAACCGACACCTGAACCGGCGCAGTGGGCGAGACGCCAAACGCCACGAGTTCTGCAATCTGCCCTTCAGGTACGACATGCCGAACCGAAGTACCAACTGTCGTGGCGTCTATCACCGTGCGGTCGAAATTCCCACCCGCAGGGCAATGCAGTGTCTGGCCCCCGGAGGAACAGGTTTCAATGTGTGTCGTTGGGGAGTGCGCCATTTACGAATCCTAATTTGCAACCCCCCGAGCCTATCACACGATTAGTTATGCAAACGCATTACATACACGTCCCCGTTCCCATTCGGGAAAAAGTACAAGTGGTTGTTGTAATACACTGTGCGTTCCCAATGACCATTAGGCGGTAAAGGCATACTCCCCGTGGTCACCAGTTTGTCTGCCACATTGGTGTTTGGGTTGTACGTGAACACATTGTTCAATATATCAACGCGATATACCAAGCCCGTTGTCGGCGCGTAAAGAACAGACACCGCACCCTCGTCATCGCCGGGCAGTGCCCAATCGAACCCCACGTGTGCCGGTGTAGCGGATACTTGGGTTTTTGCGCTTAGTGTTTTAGTGTCAAGATTCCAGCGTGCGACGTATGAAGCATCTACGCCGCCGAACATAATAACTTCACGTCCGATCTTCACGCTGTGATTCGTACTCCATCCAGACGGGAGTCCGGCTGACAATGAATGGTCGGCAATGAACGCAAGCGTGGTAGCGTCATACTCTCGCCAAGAGAACGGCCCAGATTTCCGGTAGATGCGATTGGTTGTACTGTCGTGCACCGCTTGGGTGTTTACTTCCGTGCTGAACGTGTTTGGCTCGATCACGAAAGACCATAGTCCTGTGACGATATTGTATCGTTGTACGTCCGCACGGTAATAAAACTTAACAAGGTTTCCTGCTTGGTCAAGGGTGAGGTTCGACCAAGAATGGATCGCCGCGTTCAAGTCCGTTCCACCCGTGCCTTGACCGGCGTACCGCCCCGTCAACACGCCGGTACAGCCAGCACCCGTGCCTGTTTCTTTGTTTGTTTCGCCGGGGGGTACAGCGCAAGCAACAGAGCGAATATGCCAGTCATTTGCGGGGGACGCCGGAATGCGTGCCTCCGAAACATTGACACTCGGCAAAAACGCGGCGGGCATTTGTGGCGTGAACAACGTCGCATCCCACGTCATTGTGTTTTTGTTGAATGCCGGACTGCCGTTAATGCGCCCGTCGCCGTGACCAGTTCCACTGAACACGGAAAGCCCCGAAGGTAAATGCCATGCGCTCCCCCACGCGTTCATGATGTTCGCGGGGGCATCTACGCCGGAAAGACTAGACGCAGCCCATAATGTGTCAGTCGAACTTTGCGGAAGCGTCGTGCCCGGCACGCGCACAATGTGGTTGAGCGGTAACGTTTGGCTGTTCACATCTGCCACAGTCGCCGTGGTTGGCAGTGATACCGGCGTGACTGTGACCACCATCGCCACGAAGTTGTTCCCCGTGTTGGGGTCGCCCGCGTTCACGGAATTGCCGGAGATATTCTTTGTGCCCGCAGCGGAGAAGTAGCCCGTGTGCGTAACAGTTACGCTGGCGAACACTGGCAAAGCCATGTTGTAGTCGCCATTGCCTTGCGGGGTAAACGTTCCGCCGTTGGAGGTCGTCTCTGACGAGCCAGTGATGGTCATGCCTTGTGCAACCAAATTATTAGTGAACGCAACAAACGACGCTGCGTCCGGCCCGGCATTAAACACCTCGAATGTGATAGAGACGGGCGAGTTTGCAGGTACGCTGGCAAGATTACTGCCCACAATCGTAGAGACATCCCCCTCTGTTGGAGGAACGCCGCTAGATCGCCTAAACCATGAGCACCAGTTGCAGCCCATTATCCACCACGCTTTTTGTAAATAACGGGAGTAACAGGCTCAAAAACGTCACGGCCAACGCCGTTTTCGTCTATCCATTCGGCCACTGGTGGTTCGCCAGTTCCAACGCCACCTGTGCGCTTGTACAAAGCGCCGGTGATTACACCATTAGGCTGGGCAACGTTCTTGTAAAGTGTAGTCATTAGGAGTTGAAGTGGTAAGTTTTTGTGGATGAACCAGAAGAGGTCAGGGCCAACGTGCTATTGCCGACCGTTCCAGCAATCAGTTTTGCCGTCACCTTTGATGTGATGGTAACGCACTGCCCCGGCGTTAAAGAGCCAAGCATTTCAGCAGTTACCAACGATCCCGCAAAGGTTTTGCCAGCAGCGCCCCCAGTGTTATCTACGACGATGCGACGTGTAGCGCTGTTACCCGTTAACGCATTCGTGAAATTTGCTGGTGGTGTTGCCTCAATTACCGCCGTGATTTCAATCGCCGTCCCCGCGTCTAGCACAGCCGTGTAGTCACCGCCGTAATTTTTAGACTCAAAGAAGTTGTTTGTGACTGGCGTGCCGTTACAAGCTGAATCGTCGCCGCACACCTGATAGGTGCAAGGAGCGTTGATTTCTACCGTAGGCGCTGGCCCACCACCGCCGCCGCTTGGTAATGGTGTTCCGAAACGAAGCGCCGCATACGCGCCCATTTCGTTCGGCGCAAACGTGGAATTGTTCGTGCGCAATTGAAGGTCTGCCGTGCTTTGTGCAGGGTCTAACACGGCAACGGTTACATGGTTGTTGCAACTTGTCTGTACGCCAGTTCCAAGGGCCACTGTGTTTCGGCCAGTATAGTTAATAATTTCGCCCGGCGCGGCAGTAGATGCTGGTGCGACGTTCAGCCCGTCAGTGTCGGTAAATGTATGACGCGCAGTGGCAAATATCATCGCGTAGGATGTTGGCACATTGCCCGTTGGCACTGTTTGTGGCGCTGAGGGTAGAAACGAAACCAGTCCGTCGTCTTGCACGACTTGCGCAACTGTGTCACCAAACTCGACCAGCGTTACAGAAGTGGTAACTGCGCCGATAGCAAGCACGTTTGGGTTGTTGATGTGCCCAAAGCCGCCGTTGTTCACCCACAATGCCGTGCCGCCAGTCGCTGTTGCTGCTTGCGCGGTCAACGATAGCGTGCCCGGCGTGACAGGAATACCGTACAGAATTTGGCGCGACAATCCACCGTTAGCCGCTGGCTGGTACGTCTGGTTTGAAATTACCGTGACCGCACCGATGGTTGCCGTGCCCGCAGTTTTTAAGAAGTTGACAAGCTGCGCCGGGCCATACGAACTGCCGGGCAAGACATCCTTGCCCATGCCCGCCTGAACAATCAACAGCCCGGGTTGGGTAATTGTGTGCAGCGAGAGCAGTGGGATGGTGCTTGTGTTGTTTCCGGGCGAAGTGAGGTTAATCAAAGACGTTACCTCAGTGCCCCACCCGTTCACTGACAGTGGAACGGCCTTCAACACGCCAGCAGCGGGTGGCGAAGCGAGCAGCGCTGTAAGTTGGGCTGCGTCGAGCGCTACCGCCGGGCTCTGACACGTCGCAAGTGTGTGCTCTGGAGTACCCCAGACAAGAGGGCGGCGCTCGACAATCGGGCATCCGTCTCCGTCTAGTCCTTTGTGAATGAGCACGTCTTCGGAGCAGGCTGGCGTCGTGGTCACTGCAACAGCCTCGCATGGCGGAGCAACGCCTTGGATGCCTTGGATGCCTTGGATGCCATCAGCACCAGCCGGGCCAGTAGCGCCGTCAGCACCAGCCGGGCCAGCCGGGCCGGGAATCCCTTGCGCACCAGCAGGGCCGGTAGCGCCCGCCGCACCGTCAGCGCCAGCAGCGCCAGCAGCGCCAGCAGGGCCAGCAGGGCCAGCAGGGCCAGCAGGGCCCGTGCCGCCACTACTAGGTGCGCAAGGGCACGGAGGGCACTGCAACTCCCGCAAGGAAACCCCAGCGGCGGGGCGCAACGCAATAAGGCGTACGAGGTAGTCAACTGCCGCACCGGTAAACGATAGATCGTACTCGCCCGCTGGCAAAAACAACATGCCCCCTACAGTGGATAGCGAGTATTGGGATGCTCCGCAAGGATAATACGGGGCGGACACCGGGGCTTCACACTCCGCGGTAGACAGTATCGAAACCTGGACGGGCCCGGTAGTCGGGATGCTAAACGCCACGAGTTCCGCAATATGCCCTTCGGGCACCACATACCGAACCGACTGTCCAACCGTCTGCGCCCCGATTACCGTCCGGTCAAAATCTACAATGGTGGGGCAATGCACTGTTGCTGCTGATGTGCCGCATTGCTCTGTGTGTAACTCTCGTGTGGTAGGCATGACGCATCCTAGGTATCTGTCCCCCAAGCCTACCACGAACCTTCCGGTTACATGCTGTATGCCTCTTTGAGAGCTACTTCCACAGCCATCAAAGATTTATTTAAGTGCGCGCGGATGGCGGGGTCTTTCACCGGCGGATCCCGGTTTTCCAGAGGGTCCCCCCAGAAAAGAGTCCGCACGCGCAGGGCAGCAGTTGTCCCCGAAACATCGTACGAACGCAGGTCACCGTTACCGAAGCGAACTGTGGCCCACTGTGGGCTGACTCTGATAACGACGCCCGCACCGAAAATCAGATCGTAAACAGTATCATCCTTTTTTACAGGGGAATTGTCGAAGTTCATATCATCGCCTAGAAATTACGCCCCCACGGCGGGGGCTTGTGGTTGTATTCGTATCTGCGTAGCCGGTAGTTCTTGCTGTATCGCAGCCCTAGTATCTTCAAAGTCCCCCGGGGGATCCAGTCCGATGGCCTGCGCAACGTTGCTGATGACGCTCGGATCTGGGATGTTGTCCGTGTTCCCGCCAAGCGACTCCACGATGACCCGGAACAACGTCTGCACCACCTGTGGAGGCACCGACTGTGCGCCGGTCGCCTGGTCAATCTGCAACATCGCAGGTAAATACTGGAGCAACTGTATCGCGTTTTGGATGCTCGCACTGCGATCGGCTACCGAGGTCAATCCGCGAAGCGCAACTTGTGCGTCAGCTTTAACTGTCTCGTCCTCGTGAAACATCATCAAGTGCGCATAAAGTCCTTGCAATATAGGCTCGACCGCGTACTTATCTATGACTTCTGCTTTAGCAAATATTATTTTCGTGGCGTTCGACTGAATACTTTCGACGCCAAACCGCGTGCGACCCGCCGTGCCATAGGACGCCGCGCCCGCCATCGTGTTGTAAATGCCCGTAGCGTGCTGCGCTTGTTGTTCTATTTCCCCGAGATACTGCCGCAAAGATACGGTGTTGTTTGGCGGGCGTAGGAAATTGATTGCTCGCTGCCCGCTGCCTGAATAGTCCGATGTCACGTGGTAGATTGACCACGGGGAAATGTCTGCTGGAACTTTGCCATCGGCAAACCGTGACGCTTCTACCTCCGCCGAAACGCCTGCTTCGAACGCTACCGCGCGCAGTAGCGCACGATGCCCCGACCGGAAAGCGATTTCATACGGGGCGAGTTTCTTCCACGCGGATGTCCCGTACAACTGCCCCGGGATGGGGTCGTAACTCGCAACTTGGTAAGGGCGCAGCCCCAGCGGATGCGGATTTACGGCGAGATACACTGTGTACCCGTGCGCGACCCAAACCTCGACCGGGTAGATCTGCTCCTCCTCGACCGTTTTCGTGACCTTGTTTGTTTTGTATGACTTGACGCCGTACTTTTTCAACTGCGCGCCGTCTAGGTGGGTGTGGAAAACCAAGACGTCAACAGCACCGGGGACAAACGATGAACTTACGGTTTCGACCGTGCCCCCAGCAGCACGTTCCATTTCGTTCGCGCTCCCCGAAATATGGGACACCCAGTCAGTTAGCTTCGACCGATTCGCCCGGAGGTATTGTATGGAACCCGTTATCGCAGAGACCGAGTTCTCCTCCATCCACGCTAGAGACGAAACCGGTAAGCGCATGCGCTCGATGATATACCGGCCATCTTGCGCGTTGGTGGAATCCGGTGACCAGTAGAAATCAAAGGGGGAGACTCGACGGAATCGGAGCACCGGCGACTCTTTGGCAGTCATTTGATCCCCACTCCACTCAAGCCGCTTCGTCACATCGACTTCCGGGAACTTCATGATCCCGATCGACGTGAATAAATCTTGGTGGAATTCTATATACGCCCTGCGGAAATCACCTTCTTCCAGCACGTCGTCCATGACGCGCTCCATACCCTTAACCGCCCGTTGCGAATCCCTGTAGAGGGTGTCGTTTATGGCAGCTTTTATATCGATCAGCCGTTCTTTCGCGTACTCTAACGCGACGTCCGTGGGCAGGTACGATAGGCGTTTCAGTTCGGTCAAGACGCGATTCACCGCTTTAGTCGCGTATCTTGCGGGCACCGCTGGAACTGGTGTGGGTGTGAGAGTAAAAAATCTATCAGTCGAACCAATACGGTCCAGCACCCAAGCTAAATACGTGCTAAGTTGTCGGGAGAACAGCCCCGCGTAGAACTTCTGCTCTGTGGGGTCCTTGATCGCGCAGCGCGCCTCGGGTGAATACTCCCCGCGCGCCGCCCAATACGCGTCTGACATCTCCTTGCGGTAGGGCATGCAATACGCGCTGGCCTCTTGGAACAACTTGAGCATGTCCGCCGCCAAAGCGTCGGTGTTCGGGGTCGGCATCAGTGACGAGGGGTCGCTCTCTACACCCAAAGGCGCGAGCTTGGCATCCCCTGCCCCGCTGTAATAAACAGGCGACGCGTTATTTTTTTTCATGGGGGAGGGCAAGTGTCATTCGGGACCCAACAATAGTGTGTCATTAGTGTATTAGACACGATCGCGCAGGTGTCGTGCCTAACACGAGTCCGCCGTGGAAGTGGGGGGCACGCGCCCGCTGCAAAATCTGTGGGGGTTGGCATCGGGAAAATAACCGTGCCGTCCGTGGCGATGTCATACTCCACAGTAGTGGATGTCGCAGTGAAGCATTCCCCCACCACAGTGTCAACATACAGCTTCGTACCAGGAGGAAAGAAACTCGCCTGAAAATCGCCACCGTTCACCTCGTCCCCGGAGACGCGGCGGATAATGCCAACACAAAACTCAGGGCGAGGGACGGGAGTCGTGACAAACGCTTGCGCCTTGACCTCCACCGCGCCCGCGCAGTTCTTCACAAACAACTTTCCGTTTCTGCACCCGTCGTCCGGGGAGCATTTGTCCTCGACGACTGTGCCCGAGACACAAATCTTGTGTACCTCTCCCTCCGTCTCTACCGACGCCATCAACCCCAGCGGCAAACCTTCGTACCCCGTGAGGACTACCGGCCCTGTCCCGGAATAGACGTAGCAATAACCCGCGGGTTGCCCGACTATTAAATCAGTACTGCCCTCCAGCGCAACAAAACGAAGGGGGTCACACGGCGGGGCGACGGGTTTTACCTCCCGGATGACCTGCCCCGACAGGGTACACCCCCCGCATTCGGAAAACAACTCGATCGTGTATGCGCCGTTTTGTACCTCTCCTACAACAATCAGTTCCTTGTCGATCACCGAAACCGCGTTCGTTGGTAAGCCGGTGACCATGCCCAGTGTGGCCGGGGCGCGTAGGTTTATGGTTGTGGTGGTCTGTCCTGTGACATCCGCCTCTATGTTCGGGGCGCTGCCACACGGGCTTACACACCCTTCAGGCACGCGGATCGTCAGAATCGCGTCGCCACAAGCCGTTACTATTTTGTACACCGCTGCCGTAGGTACGAAATCATGCGTAACCCGGAGTT